>JABCKU010000252.1:0-17420 GCA_018221655.1 Myochromella boudieri | reverse complement strand
TCGCCAGGTTGCCTATCTTTTCAAGGACACCCCCAACCTTTCCTCAGATTTTAGGGCCTTCATATCTGGGAGGAGTCACTCGGATCTGGGTAATCTCCACCCTGTCAAGTGTGCGTACTCCCATATCGTGTCTCATGGTGTAGCGCTAGCATTGACTACTTTTCTACCACTTCTAACTCTCAGTGTATACACGCTCCCCATTGATACACTTGTAACCATGCTACTAACAGTCATTTAGAACTCTAAGTCGTAGGATGGATCATGGAGCTGCAGTATTACGACCAGCACAACAGATAATTTAATGTTCTGTGTATGAGCAAGTTTGTAGCAAGGATAGCAAATTGCATGTGCAGGCATCACTGCACATGCCATTTACATTCAAGAGAGCGGGCGAAAACAAAGGTAAAGACAAGGATGGGATATGGTAGACAAGATACCAGAATAGTGCACGAGATAGCGTCCAAAGTTGCTGAGGGCCTGAATTAACCTCTGAGCAATTTACCGCAGGGGTAGGTAGCTCCCTCACCCATCTCCAGACCAAACGCACTTACGTCCATCTCCTACTATCCTTGCGCCTGGCCCAAGCCCACAACCATCTCCATCATGCCAAAGAATAGTGGTGGGGGAGGACATGAGAGAGCCTTGGACCATCGTTAGAGGAGACCTTACCGAGAAGCCCACCTAGGCTTGCAGCATTGTTGTTGTTACTGCAATGAAAGCGAGGGCCAGAGCGTCGTCTAAGTGGTCTTGACACTGCTGATGATCCCAGTGACGAGAATGCGTCCTGCGACCAAGCCTGCGATGATTATAGCAGTCCGTTCCCGCTATTGAGTGCTAACTGGGCATAGACGTGGAGGTACGGCATGTCCACATCAACCTGAAACAGCGAAGTGAACCTTGACAAACTTGGAGATACACCTTCGTAGCTGCTATGTGAAAGCTGTTATAGGCTGCTATTGAGCTTATTTCAACTTTGAGTTGAATTTGCAAAAATGACGGAAATAACTGCTGGAATAGTAGAGGGTCAGAAAATTGGGATTCGGACGGCTGGAGCGGGTAAAGTGGGTGCCCAAGCGCTCAAAAATGATCGGGTTTGGGTTCGAGGTGTGCCGGAGCCAACTGAGTAGCATCACGGATCACAAGATGTGAGTGCAGAGTATACTGTAATCGATCGCGAGTCGTTTGTTTGACGCGTCCAACATGCAGCTACATATATACTTCAGGTACCTTCCACTTGTCATTTTGCCAACAGAGCAATTGCTACGAGTTCTACCTGTAGAAACTGCGAAGACATGAAATAAAGCAAGGTTGAAATCGTTGAAATTGTTTACCGCGTTAGCAAGGACGTCCGTCCTTGTCCGTCCACCGTGATGGGCGGACTCGGAGCTATACCACGGAAGATTGGGACTATATCATGGAACTCGAGGCCATTCATGGTCTCCTACTCTTATCCTATCCCTCCCTCTGCTCACTACCTCTTCTACACATCAGCAAAGTCCACCCGTGTCCAGGCGGTCCTACATGGGTCGTGATCCAGCAACTCATTCAACTGGGCTCAAGCACTTCCTTAGCAAGGTCTTAGTTGTCCGTCGCAAGCGTCATGTGTCCCTGCACGACATGTTAGCTTTCAACCAACCCTATCGGCAGTCGAGCTCACTCTATCACTAGACTGCCCGCGCCATCCGCGTCTGCTTCTACGGCCACAATGTATTGCGTACTCACTCTATTTTACTGTGATAAAAAGTTCATATTCTCAATAGACTGTCCGCCCTGCCGATGGCATTGCTTTCCACAGATAGTATCGATATTAAAAGCGAGACAAGCCCCACCCCCTCTGTAACCGACGTACCCAGAGTCTCGTCCCCCAGTGGGCTCTCCAACAGGCAACTCGTTCTTGCGCAGGGCAAGCAAGCCTTGGAAGTTGTGGCGGTCATTGCGGGGGCCGTTCCAGTCGCTGGAACGTCGGTCAAAGGCATCATTAATTCCTTTTTGGCGATTTTAGCCGCTATTGACGTGAATGAGCTCTTACACCGTTTCGGGAACGTCGCTGACTTTAAGCCCATCTCAGCGAATTGCTGACAACAAAGAGGAGATTCTCCTGTTGACGTGGCAGCTTGGTAGCCTAATCAGCCGCATCGAACGAATAACGATCATCTCCAGTGGGCCAGATGAAAACCGGGATCATGTACACGAGTAAGTCTGAACTTCAATATGCCCATACATCTCAATATATCTACCACGTTCAAGGGAATTGTTACGAACACGAATTACCCTTGAAAAACTAAAGAATCGGTGGAGCATTACTTTCGCGACCGAGACAGTTTCTCAGGTTCTGCAACAAATGCACCAGCATCTCAATGACGTTCTGAACGAATATACCGTAAGTCCCAACAATTTCAACAGATATGGAGTGTGGGTGGTGATTGCGCAGTAGGCTCTGTCCCAAATGGAATCCACTCAAATCGTGCACACCATCCGTGCAGATGTCAGAGAAATCGGAAATTCACTTCAGAACGGATTCACGCTCAACTTAGGACCAATTCGTGGATTTGAACCTATGGTTACCATCATAGATGCGGCAGGTCGGCCTTTTCCGTTCGCTGCAGTTGCAGCCACACGCCCAGGGGTGCGTGAATATTTTACCACTCGCTTACCCAATGCACTCACAATGCTGTCCATGTAGAACGTTCTGGATTACTTAGGAAATATTTTTAGCTCAAGTAGCGACGCAACCAGTGCGGTGCTGCTTGACTTCACGAAACGATACCAGTATCGTTTGAGCATTGAAAAGGGCACACAGGTTATTCCACTCCGGGACGACGAGGATGGATGGTCACAGGTTCAACCCGCCACAACGATTGTGATGAGTGTGGTCATATGGCAGGAGAAAGACTGGCGCGGCATACGGACAGGGTATCAATGTCCGGTGTGTGAGACATGGAACAGTGCTCCAGAGGAAGGATCATCTTTAGCAACGAACTGGTAGGTTCAAATTCTGGAGTTCCATTTTGGAGGTGACCATCGCACTACAGCTGTAATTCAGCTTGTCCGGGCAGATTTCAGGCCATAGATGAAATATATAGCTCGCATCATAATGGGTACGAGTACACAGAGCTACAGAAAGACAAACCAATTACTTTACTTCGTAACATCCATCTAACGCAATTTGTGAGTGGTCACATATTACGCCCTTGATGGACCCACACTGACCACTATCTCCTCTCACCTATAACTCTCAGACTTAAAAGCACGGCCTGGTGTGGTATTACTGGGTTACACATGTGATCCCCAAGCCCCATACCCGAAACCAAGCACACGTTAGGGCTGCGATCCTAGGACCGCAAATCCGAACTATATGCCGTGAGATGGGAGATGTGCGAGTGCCGCTGGGTTTGAGAATTGTGGTGGAATTTAGATTGTAAATGAGAGTGCGCCTCTACGAGGGAGTGATTTTGGTTGTGGTATCTCACCTGTCCCTACCATGTCCACCACCGAAGGAGCCAATATTATCACCTAAACTTTCACGAAGATGCAGAGATTTTGGCGATACTCGTTGGAACCACCGGATTGGGGCGCCAGAACACGCATCTACATTGGAAAGCTGGTATAAGTAACTGGTGCTCAAGGTGGTGTGAAGTCAAATGTAGCTACCTGGGCGGGGTGTGAGGAGCCTGGACTTAGGGAGATGTGGCATCTGTACCCAAGGCTGGAGTATCTTTTGGGGTATCCTTTCCTGATCGACCTCATTGGAGTTGGGCTTCAAATCTTAAATGGCCTCATATTCAAGAACCAAAACCTAGAAACCTGCTACATCAAAAATGACGATTTCGTTAAACAAAGTAACATTGTATTCTATGACTCAGAGGTGTGTAGTCCAAGCATATTGTTGCTTTCGATGTTTCCTGTTTCCGAAGGGTGAGGCGCGGGTGACGGTGGGGGAGCTTCGCTATGTTCCGCTGCATTGTTTTCTGTCACTCGGATTTGCTCCTCGTCTGAAACAGGAAGACCTTCATGGTTTGATGAGGTTATAGTAAATATACTAGGCATGTTGGGGCTGTATCCCTTGGCCTTGCTCTCTGCTAAATGACCTTGCTCCATGTTTGCATCAATACCTGGGTAGTTGCTGCTGACCGTTCCGTCGGAGGCGAGGACGGTATCAAATCTTGTCGAATCATGTTGTCCCACCTGCATTTCCACAGACTCCTCGGGAGGTTCGTGCATAAAAGGGATATTGTTCTGGTCCAGTAAATTAATGGAAAAGAGTTCGTAGTCACGTTCGCCGGAGATGGTGACAGTGACCAAGTTCACAGCGCCAGGTGATAAATGTGTGTGAGGAGTCAGGGGTATCCACTCTCTGCTTGGTTCTCCTCGTCGAAGAGAAATCGACTGAAGATGCTCGTTGTTCACATAAACCATCAGCCGTAAAGTTATAGGGACTCCACTAATTGGGGACACGGTATCATCTGGCGAGCGATGATACAATGCCAGTGTCACCGCGCCATCGTTGGTTTGCCTAGGTACCCAAAACCGTACTTCGATCCGTGCATCATTGTGACCGCGAATATTTGTCAGGATGGACTGTGCTCCAACGTCATCGACAAACATCTTTTGGAATGTGAAGGAAAGCCACTTTTGGTTGGCAAGCTCGGATTCTCCGTTTGTTGGAAGTAGTTCAGTAGGTGGCTGCATATGAGATCTCAGAAACCCGCTGATTTCGGAGAACTCAGAGATTTCACGAAGAGACGGATGGTGTGAGACCAATTCTTTGAACACTGCGGTAGCTTCAACGACTGTCGGCGTATACAATTCAAGCTCGCGTGAATGCAGGATGGCAAGGGTTGTAATCGAGCGAGGTATCTTTGCAACAATCTGACTTACGGCTTTGGCGAGGTCTCCATAGTCCGAAAAATGGGAGAACTGAAGTAAGGATATGTGTATGTTTCTCTGGAGGGAACGTATAATTGAATCAATACCATTCTCCTCAAGATCAGATGCTTTCACAGTTCTCCATTTGATTGGGCTAATGACCATGAGTGGGACTCTGTTCCAGGTCGGTATTCTGAGTAAAGCCAGAGCCTTCGTGGCATCAGCGTTGGCAAGAGCGGAAGTGACTGTCTGTTCTGCATCACAGGCTTCTCCACGAACGCGACGCTCTCGCTCGCTCTTCCAATAATTCCACAATGGACCCCATCCCAACATTCTCTCTTCCATGCCAGCAGGTATGCCGAAGCCCAAATATTCGACTCGCGTGAGGTAGGTCAAAGAATTCCCCTGATATGTCATGGCTACGGGATCATCATTGACAGAGTATGCGAGAAGTCTGACCCAGGCAAGTTCTACTTGGTTCGAGAGCTGAATCCACAGCCCTTTCCGATGGTCCCAGTCCGGCAGCCCCACCAATGTCGCACTCACTCTTGCAAGCCTATGAGTCGTGGTGGTCTTATCTTCCAGGAGCTGCTTTCTAGCATTCGCAGACCAATTTTCCATTGACTTTCTGAGATGAGCCTGCTCCAAATCTGATCTCCGGCTGCTTTCCGCCAGTTTGAGAAACAATTCATGGTGATAACTCCAAAGGCGGACCTCCCAAATGTATATTTCCTGAAGAAGGAGAAATTCCATTGAGAAGAATTCCAGCATCAGGGCACAACCGCGAGCTAGGATCCCTTGGGTCCATTCCAGCGATACACGGGATGCGTACCAGTCATCGAATTGACTTTGAATAATATTTCCAACCTCTGACATGTACGCTTCCAACCAGAGATGTTGGGTAGAGATCCTAATTCTCCGCTCTTTTTGAAGACCCAACTGAGTCCAACAATGAATATCATCTTTTTGTTTAGAGGGACATTGGTCAGAATAAATAATAGTTTCTGTAAGCACAACTTACCATTCTCGGGATGGTGTTTTGTGAACTCTGAGGCAAATCTTGGGATATTTCTTGCCTTTGGTAAGCCGCTGAGCGTCCAGTCTACGCTGATTTCGTTGATATGAGCGCTCCCGTCTCGGCGCAACTGTCGCAAAATGCTCCGATAGTGTTTCTTGAGACTAGACAATCGCTCAGGGCTGTTTCGGAATAGTGGCACTTTTGAATGCTCGACCAAATCACCTAAATCCGTATCCAAGCTAATAGTGGGCATTCCAGCTGTGATGGACTGAGCGCATCCGTTGCGATCTTCAAAGTACACTATTGTTGATCTTTCTTGGCGATCATATATAGTAATGAAGAGAACACGCTGATAAATGTTAGGCAATGTGTCAGATTCACGTGTGAGAGTGTAGAATACTACGACATCTGTGCCGTCAAATGGCTCCAAGAACCCAGTATAAGACTTTGTGACCTTTAAAAAGTCGGAGGCTCTAACAAGCGGGAGACGCTTTGAGACGAGCAGCTCCCCAGAGAGGTCATTGCACGTTGAGAGAGGTGCATCCACATCAAGCTCGAGTATAATCTTGATTGGATCAGAATCATCTAGACCAGGGTTCCACCCCCATACGACGATGCGAAACATTGACAGAAATCCTTCCAACAGCAGCCAGATAACAGGCCCCAAAGAATTTGAGCGATTGGTGCCTTGGACGACACTGAATGAACCGACATATCCTGCTATGGTACCAGCAACACCCACCACTACTAAGAGACGGATCATAACTGAGATGGCCCACGGTTGGAGTCCCATGAAAATACAGCCTTTCGCTAGGTTTAGCTCTTCCGCCAACAATTTCTTGGCCTGGAGGTGCTCTGGGTCACGTCCACCCACCTCCATATCCTGAGTAATCTCTATCGTCGTTGAACCAGCTTGCCCACCTGGACAAGAAGTAGTATCCACTGACCCTAGCCACGTGTTATTGGCACTGGGTACGGGAGGTTTTGAATACCGTAAACGAAAAAACCCCCGCAACAGCGATGGCACTAAAAAGGGTGTAATACTATGTTTGGCAATTTTAGGATGTAGGTGCTGCTCCAGGCTCGATACGCAGAGCTCTGACGAGTTCTGTGGGCTCCATATGGGAAGAATATCTTGTAGGCTTTTAGAGTGCTCTCCGTTGTTGATAGCATGGAATATGGCACGCATTTTCACGATAGTGAGCAGTCGGTGCTGAATGAGGAACTGAATGGAAGTTGCAATTAGGAAGCTGCCAAACGTGCGGGCAATGGGAAACGCCCAACGGCTGAATATATCGAGCTGAGTTCCACCATGAGCCACATTGAGGTATATGTAAGGCGTGACACCTGTAACACAAAACGCCGCAGTTGAAAGAATCAATTTTATGTTCCAATCGAAGCATGTTGTTACAAAGCTAATCCGGCGAAGGTCTTCCGCGCGTCGAATATCAATTTGCGAATTCTTCAGTAATATATCCAAACGCGTTTCCGCGAGGTGTCGGCCAGGGTTATCTGGATCTATCATGATCAAAGCTAAATTTTTTCCTGAGGGTTTAAAGCCTGCGTCATTTAATTTCTGCGCTCCTAGAAAGTTCCAACTAGGTAACGAGATGCTTGCAAGAAGAGTTTTGACCCCTGCTTGTGCTATTCCCAGACTCCCAAAGACGGACATCGGGGATGTGGCGGCATAGAGGTAGCCACCGGACAAAGCAGATCCAACATGGTTTTCGCATTGCTCCGTTCCAAGCAAAGGCAACAGAGCAGATATGTCTTGAATACCGCTAGTGAGAGTGGTTGTAAGACCGACCCCGTTGCCACTGGTTGACGTCATAGTGATCCCTGAGCAAAACTTGGTTAAATGACAATCCGTCAGGCGGTGAAAACTGGAATAAGACTCACTGAAGTGACAGTCCCAGTGAGAGTCATTGCAAGACCACTGGGCCATTTGTGCTCATCATGCCCGATGTCAACCAGCGCCCAATTGCCATATAAATGATAGTGCACGTCAAACGATAATTGATGATGGATGGCAAGACCCTATTGAACATGACAAAGGTAGAATCAGCTGAGCCTAAGCCGAGTTCATGTTCTGTTCGGAAACCCACCTACCACACTACATATATAGTGTATCAGCTATGTAATGCATTTTTATCGCGGACAGCCTGGGACAGCCTGAGTCCACCACATGGTGCCTACTAGGACCGCAGCTATTTTTGAATTACTTCTCTCCCTTCCTCCGCTGTTAAGAGCTTAAGGCCCTCATCACTATCTTGCATCCACAAATTTCGATTTTGTTACCCCCGCGAATGAGCACGAACGTTCTTACGACTTGTAACGAGTCGATTGGCGCCATCTCCTACCCTCAAGCCCACCAAAGAGTACACGGTACTATAGTTCTCACTAAAACTTATAGTATCGCCGAAACGACTCAGATGCCTAAGGAGAGGAAAGAACAATAATGCTGATCGGAAAGGTTTATCAACACGAACCAGGCCAACATCTGGTGCTTCTAGTCATAGGGCCATCCAAAGAAAACGATAAAAACCAGAGCTTCCTTCTTGTTCTAACCTGTCTCTTGGTGATGCGTACCCCGTCGCCTTTGTTGTCCGATTCTTGCAACTGTCTGCACACACTAGTGCACAACACCGACGTCGCGCGGAACTGCTTACACGATAGTTCGGCGCACACGAGATAGGATATCTTGATGATGGGTCCGCGACGCGGGTCTGCCTTGGGCGTGGCGAGATGAGAGACATGCGGTGATAGATTGGGAGTTGGTGGTACGTAGGACGGAAAATGGTTCGGGAAGTGTTCTGTCGCGACCCACGAATTACGAATATAGGAGCATCGCAGTCTCAGACGCGATTCCTCCTATTGGTAACACCGTCCATATAAATGGCATTTTTTCCAACGTCATGCTTGGGCTCGTAACAGCCCTAAATTACCGCAACAGCCATCCATGCCCAGGTACTTGACAAGTCCCATGTATTTTGGAGGCTTTTCTGTATAAACTGCCATTAGTATATATTTGAAGCAATGATGTTATCCAATGTATCATTCATAGAAAATCGCTACTGTGATGTTTCCTTCCACCTTGGTATCCAATGTTCTCCGGCATTGAGGCGACACGAGATAGTCTATGACGAGGCCGTATCACAGTTCCGCCGGCAGGGGCCTTGGCACTGCGTTAGTCCTGCTTATCTTCATCTTCGCCGTCGTCCTCGTCGTCCGACCGAGAGTCCTCTGTCTTGCGTGTGGTGATAGTTCTGTACAAATAATGTGTATCAAATCCAGCAACGGGTGCGTAAATTACTAACCTCCAGAGTACCCGCATTATAAGATAGTACCAGAACAAATTCAATAGCTGAAGCAGGAAGAGAGGCAGGAAGATCTGATTTGTCATCCACGACGGCATCCAAGTGCCTGCCTCTGGGTTCCAGACCTTTGCAGACTCACTGTTGGGATGTACCATCAGTTTGAGATAGAATGGTATGTGAATGCGCTTACGGAACCAAGGATGACTCGTACCAGACCGACCATAGGATCTTGAAGTTGATATAGTGCCGAAAATATCTGTGGTTGTTTAGGTATCATCCTCGTCAAGAAATTTTGTTTACAACTTACGACCAGGCAACTATGAAGGCCAGAAGAGAAAAAACCTTAGCCCTTTCCCATTGTATGTAGTGCAGCTCCTTCGATAACTGTTGTAACGAAAAAAAAATCGGGTTGTGTTCGGCATAAGATAAAAAAGCGTGCCTCACAGCCAAGAAGACCTCAGGAATATCCATACTCATGTAGACAGCATTACCAATAAAAGTGAGATTTGTTAGATAACTCCACCTAACAAAGGATGGTAAGGAGTATATAAAGATGACCAAACGGTTTGCACTTACCCTACCAACCAAATGGTTACGATGTGGTGTGCCACATGTTCTCTGTAGTCCTTCCGGGGTTTTTCCAGGCCTAGTACGAGTACGAGAAGTTGTTGGCACCAGTAAGCTATCTGCATGAGGTAGTACCTCTTGAGTTCGGGAAGCATTTGCCAGTGGGGATAATCTTGCTCTTGTGAGTCTAGTAGAGTAAACCGAGGGAAAACGAGAACGACTGACCTATCCAGAAGTACTCCGTTCTATACCAATAAGTGGGTAAATGCGTCATCACACGCTGAATTTCTTCTTTTTGAGAAGGCGGAAAGGGAAATAAGAATCTATACTCACGTAGCCCCATGCTCCAGAGATGAAGAAATACACTATTGCGTAACCCTGCTCTCCAAACCTATCCAGTTTTACTATCCGCCTCAGACCAAAGTATCTTGCGATGGGTCGACATGCGTTGATAGTGATGATTTGGCGGAAAAACGAGAAAAATACGATGTTGTATGCGAGGAACACGAGGTCCAAGTAGGTCTTTGCATAGCGCGGGTCCTCAGGGGTGGAAGCGGGAATACGGCCTGATAACAAGAAGAAGCAAGCGAATGGGTTTTCGATGCCAGATTGCAGGTATGGCGCGAGAAGCTCCCAGATGGTGTAGAAAAGTATAGGGAGAAGGAGTATCTTGAACGCCGATGCTGCCAAAATGTTTGGATAAGTGAACTGGTCAGTCACGATGAAGCGAACGTACACGGTTGGACAGCCCAGTGCACTAGAGGAGAAAAAGGACGTGGAGTTTTTATTAGGGAGGTAGGCGATGTACTTCGTGGCGTGCCACAGGGAGGACTATAGGCGAAGATGGGGTCAGAAGAACTACACAGGCGCGTGAGAATGGGCGTACGTCTGCGGAAGAAAGGGGCCAGACAAATGATGGTTTGGGTCTTGCCTATCTCACAGTCAGAAAAAGGCTCGTACAATGCGAATATTATGTGTGAGAAACGTACTCAAGACTATTGGCTAGGGACAACGATCCAACGCGATTCCGCGTTCGCGACATGAAGCCAGGAGGGAGGAGGATGAAGAGGAGGGTATATTATACTAATGTCGCCATCTGCTGTGGCCTGCTACAGCTCGGTTGTGGCGGGTGACATTGGGGACTTGAGCAGGTGTCCGAGTCCCGAGTCCCGACATCCGAGTCCCCCAACTTTATCGACTTTCATCTCCAAAGCTCTTCAACACGAGTCACAAGCAGCTTGCCTAAATTCTTATGCGGTAACTGGTCTAGATCTTGTGTCCAACAACAGGCTGCGGTGGAATCGACCCAGTCCTCGAACCACCTGACTTATTTTCTTTGTGAACGAACGCAATGTGAACTCCTCCAACTCGTTCATCCCCATATTGCGATTGACCCTTACAACAATCCGTGCACTTGTAAACCGGAGTATGGTGTGCTGATTCATATGCAACTGCATCTATGTCTTGTAAAACAGGTGAACGATTTAGTATTTTCTCTTGGTTTTTCCTTCCATTTGGCATATTGGGTTGGCAGGCAATGCCGATTTTGCAGAAATTCTTACTTCTCCTTTCGTTCTCCCCCCCTCGTTTCATTTCTATGACTTCTGCTAACTTACTCTCTACAGCACGACTACTGCTTCTAATGTATCCTCTCTACCATGACTGGGCCCAAGCACTGACAACTAAGGGTAGGACCATGTATCCTGTTTACTTTGCTGATCGATGTGACCAGCAGTAGGAAATCTAAGTAAGCGAAGCCCCTTCTTCCCGAAGCTTCCTCAGCACATATGACAGACATTGGCCTCCGTCTCTCCTGCGTCATCACCGGTGACATGCACTTCCAATCCCGCTACGCATCCCACACTCTCCAGAAAGAGAGTTTATGAGTCCTCAGGCGGAAATAACGACCGGCACCTGATCAAGAGCAGAAGGTCGACAACGATAATGCGGCGCACATGGATTATAGTGGCAGCTACGATGCAAAACCTTTCCTGGGATCTCAGTAACGCGAAAGCTACCTGCCCTTCCTCTCTTCCCGGCTAAGTCACGACCCAAATCCAGGACCGTTTCCTGCCAGGTCCAGATGTACCACCAACGTCGTGTGCTCATATTCATATTCTTGACATTGGGTGCCTATATTTCAGCACCAGCGAGGCCCCTTTTGAGTGTGCGATCGTACCAGAGATGGAGTCGTGGGGATGCGAGTCCTAGAACATGTGGCAGTGAGGGTTGGAGATTGTGGGGTTTGGTGGCAGGCGTATCTGGCGCCAGCATTACACCCTGGTGTGGGCATCAATGTTAGCCGTGGCAGGGTCGAGGTGGTGGAGCTCTGGGTGTAGCACAATCACAATGTGAATTTATTTGAACGTCCGCATTCATGTATGATCAGGGCTCAACGGAAACTCCAAGTAGCGTTCAGTTTATCCCTGCGAGTTTGTCAAGGATGATACTCGGTGTGAAAATGGCCTTAGCCTTGCTTCATGCATGAATGAATATTCGATGTCAGCGTAGAGAAGGGGATACGGCATAAACTTATGCATGACACGATAGTAGCCGTCTAGATACATTGTAGAACGGTATATAAATCCTACAGATGTCGAGCGAGTGAATAAAAGAAATAGAACAATATAAAATATACCTAAAGAGAGAACGTTCGAGGAAGAGTTATAGATACGCATGTTTGACGTCAACTGCTCAGTACTGCAAAGGGGAAAAGGACTGAACGATACATATACCAACAGACCCCAACCGAATACCCCTTTGCACCGCATCTAGCTCTACAGTTATCAAGGGTGAGTGGAATGAGAACGAAGGCCAGCGAGACAGAGCCAGTATGGGTACTGTTATGTGCTCCGGTTTTGGTCCAAAACTAGAAGGCCAAGGATCTCAATATTTATCGTCAGAGTCCTGACGTGGGTCGGTAAGGCTTTCTAGGGTAATAAAGTCTCTTCTTGCCTCGCCCATGCGATCTCCTTCTATCCTCTTCACAAGCTGATACAAGTGCTCTGAATGCTCCACCTCCACCACCACCGTCGAATTCTCCTCTAAGTTTGAGCAGAGTCGGGCCAATGAATGTCTTTGATGATTCTGGTGAGCGATGTGCAACAGGACCTAATAGTTGTTTCTGACCCGGCCGATGGCGAGACTCGCGCTGACAACTTCCATCAAGGAAGTCAGGGGGCGGGAGCTAGGAGTGTGGATATGGAGGGATACGCCGTGTCGAGGCTAGGCTGGCTTCCATCGAATTGTTTAAGACACGCTCTGTTTGCAGCTATACGAAAGTTCAAGTTGCTGGTTCACTTCGAGTTGTTTAGTTACGTAGAAGGATGGTCGCTGAGCAGAGAGAGTCACTACGAATTGATGGTAGGTGCGTGCAAACAGCTTGTAGTGGAACACCGATGAGTGTGGGTAGGGGTGATAGGTGCATATTTGCAATGCAGCAAAAAGGGTGAAATATAGAGATGAGGCACCGTGTTGTATGACAAGATATACGGCTAGGTAATGTGATGGAGGAGTAACTTGACTCCTACGTGAACTAGGCGCGTTCCGTCTTTTCCTTTCTTTACCTATGATTCTGGTGGTTATTGGTTATGGGGCTCTAGGGTGACGGGACTGGTATTCAGAGGGCCGGACGGTAGGGTTGACACTTGTCGAGTCTGGTTGGCATCAACGTGCAATTGTCTGGGGCAGCACTGTGCACACCAGCTCCTCGCCGAGGTCCCCGAGTCATTCCGGCCCCAATGGTATCACGACCTGACCTCGACAACTTATGTAACCATTTCTTCTTCCTTTCTTCTTCCCCACTCCATCCGGATCCCATCCCTTTCCCCAGTTTCTTGTATTGACATGCTTGTGCCATACATTTTATAGACGCATACGCGTCTACATCAATAGATTCCCTTTTCCCCCGTGATTGAAGCATTCCGAGAGACTCGTCGACTCGTTTCCCCGTGTTTGAAGCATTTTCCCAGTCCGATATCTCTGTTTTCCCCACGTTCGAGGCATTTCCCTGATAAGACTGTATTGACTATATTCTGAAGGACTCGGAGGCTCCCCGCGAAGACACATCTCGACTCTAGCTAAGTGTATTTTTCCCTTGTTTTTTTTTCTCTTTTTCGTTCTCTTTTCTCGTTCACACAAGGTCTGTTGACTGTCGTCGTGCCGTTCTGATATCCATCTTACGCTTGGTCCAATCCACTTGTGGGGAGACGACCGGCCTCTGTTCTCCCTCGGGTGGGATCTTCTACCACAGCGGCCGTTCGTTACTCATCCTGGCCATCGGTCCTTATCCCTCTCTTTATCACCTTTCCAATCATCCCCGACTCTACCTCTATCTTACATGGGTCGCGACCCAGCAACTCGTACTGGGCTCAAGGAGTTCCTCAGTAAGGTCTTCGCGGTCCGTCGCAAGCGGAAGGCGCCCTTGGTGAACATGTCAGCCTTCAAATCACTTTACCAGTTCCTCTCTGATCGCTAGATTGCCTGCTTACTATTGCGATAGATCATTAGCTCCTCTAACAGTACTGCCCTCGACAGTTGACACTATACCAGTGGTCGACCCGGGGGGACCAACATCGTCCCCTGGCGAGCTCACGAACGGGCAAATCGTTATTGCGCATGGAAAACAGGCCTTGAAAGTTGCGGCGGTCATTGCGGAGGCCATCCCATTAGTTGGAATACCGATCAAGGGTACCATTAATTCCTTTCTGACAATCTTGGTCGCCATCGACGTGAGCTCTGAACTCTTATACTTTTTGTGAACACCGCTGACTTCGATCCATCTTAGCGAATCACTGAAAACAAGGAGGAGGTTCTTTTATTGACATGGCAACTCGCTAATCTCATCCGCCGCATTGAAAGAATAACAATTACTTCTCATGGGCCAGACGAGAACCGAGATTATGTACATGAGTAGGTCTTCCCCTCACCGCACCTATACAACCCAATATCTACATAATGTTAAAGAGAATTGCTACGCACATGCATCACCCTTGAAAAACTGAAGAATAATTGGAGTGTCACTTTTGCAACGGAAACTGTTTCTCAAACTTTGCAACAAATACGCCACCATCTCAATGACGTCTTGAACGAATACACCGTAAGTATATACAATTCAAATAATTTTGGAATGGCGCTGATCGTGGAACAGGCTTTATCACAAATGGTGTCCACTCAGAGCCAGCGCGCTACCCAAGATATGGTTTCTGAAATTCGAGCTTCTATCCAAAGTGGAATTCAGTTCCAAATGGGACCGCTGCGTGGATTCGAACCCATGGTTACTATTATAGATGCAGCGGGACGGTCGTTTGCATTTGCTGCAGTTGCGGCTACGCGTCCTGAGGTGTGTAGGCGTTTTGTCACTGCATCTGCCACCTATAAAACTGTCCATATAGAATGTTCAAAATTATCTCGACCTCATTTTCAGTTCGAGTTCCGATGCCACCAGTACAATGTTGCGTGGTTTGTTAAGGCGAGATCAGTATCGTCTGAGCATTGACCAAGGCACTCAGGTTATCCCACTCAGAGACAATGGGGATGGGTGGTCATATGTTCAACCCACAACGACAATTGTAATGAGTGCCATGATATGGCAGGAGAAAGATTATCGTCACACACAAATGCAGCGGTATCAATGTCCAGTGTGCAAGACATGGAATAACACTCCTGAGCAGGTATCAAATTCAGCTAACAATTGGTGAGAGGATCTTCATGTGTTTGGTATTGGTGGTGACAGTATTGCAGTTCCAATGTAGCATGTCCTGGCAGCTTTCAGGCTATAGATGATGGAGATGGTCCTAATGAATGGTATGAAGATACTGAACAATATAAAGACAAACAGGTTGCTTTGCTTCAAAACATCCATTTGATGCAATATGTGGGTTATCTTACTTCATAATGCATAAACACTGACCACTTTCTGACTTTCAGGATGTGTGTATTCTGATCTCAGGTGACATTATGCACTAGCTCTGACCACAGTCCTCCTGTAAGGGCAACCCCCATCTTGAGTCCTTCTCCCCACTTATTCCTTCTCCCCGCTTATTTCTCCACTTACATAATCATTCTCTGCTTAAATCCCCCATTTAAGTGACCTACAATCCATTGTCCATATTACCTTTCTTACTGGACACTTCCATAGGGTGGGTGCAGGTAACCTGAATGGGTACACCCATGTGGGTATGGGTACAGGTCCAACATTACATACCTGTACCCAACCTGTACCCACCTCATGAGTTTGTCATCATGTATGACCGATTTGGGACTGTACAGTTAGCCACATTTCTCAAAAGCAGAAGCAAATCTTATATTTATCTATTTTGACTCTGAAATAGACAAAGATTACACTGTGTGGCTCTTTGAGACAAAGATAATGGCTTGCAAGGCTGATGACCTGGAAAATATTGTAGAGGGAAAGTGCAAGTGCAATCCCACTGCCAAAGCCAAGATTGCGTTAACTAGTACTTTGAATGTGGTCACTAGTACTATTCAGGCTGTCGTCAAGGCACTCTCCCCCAAACATGGTGCAAAATCTGATACGGAATCTGTCAGTTCAGGTAATGTTCTCCATTCATTAAAAATTCAATAGACATCACTAATCTGACATTCAGGTACTCCATCAGTAGCAGCCTGGCCACCCAAGAAGTGTCAATATGCTTCAATTCAATCTGAGAAGGAAGATGAGGAGGAATCAGTAGCAAATGGGGTGACATAAGCCATTGACATTGATGCTGGTGGGAAGGTATGGGGAATGTGCAACCTTGGCACTCAGAGACCCTCACAGTCCTCATTACAGGCTGACTTATCCTCTGTTGAGATCCTTTGGAAAGAAGCCAATGAAAAGGAACTTGGTAAGAAATATATCTAATATTGGACTATTACTTACATTCATTGTTATGGCTTAGAATGTATGAAAAAAGCCTAGCAAACATTAGTTTATGCCTTTTTCAAGGCAGATCCTACTGTCAAATATCAAAGCAGGCGCAAGTGCCATGTTTTCATTAGTGATTAAAAGTCCAGTCCAGTCCGGTTTTTTTGCCCCATTTGGTAGGACCGCAACTGCAACTGGTGATGAGCACTCTATCTGACTAGGCGCATAATCACACTTATATTCTTCTCTATTATATCCTTTCCCACATGTTCTTTCCCGCACCACTTAATACTACTCCCCGCTGCCATTATCTTACTATAGACTTTCTTACTTTTCTCATTATTTCGTCTAGCTACCCTTTCCCGCTTCCAGCGAAGCTTTCTGCTTGTCTTTCCTGCTTGTTACTACTTATTTCAAATACCTTTTCCCATCACATCACCCATTCACCATGGACCACAGTCCTTACTGATACCTGACTCAAACCCTCTATTTCACCACCCATGGTTCCTCCTTTATTTCTCCTTCGCCTACTCACCATTGGCAAGAGTACCTGGGAGACCTCTTGGTTTCTCCGCAAGACTGACCAAATTCCCTCATTTATCCCCTTTTATTTTCTTTACATTTTATATATTATCTTGCATAGACACGTAGGATACAAGTTTCGGCTTAGCACAATACACCCCACTCCATTCCACAGATTTCATCAGAAAAAACACTTTAGCCTTGGTCTACTTTGAAAATAGTAAATATTGTCAAGACAGCTCAAGTTATGCAGAGATATCCA
>JABCKU010000251.1:0-19433 GCA_018221655.1 Myochromella boudieri | reverse complement strand
AAACAGATTTCCTCTCGAGGTCAATTTCTAAACAACCAGCCCATGGATTGTTGATGTCCTTTTTGCACCATTTTAAATGTATCTTAAGGTACAATATACATGAGGTACACAGAATTTCATCAAGCCATTCCAGCCAAGTTCTGATATCAAGTTGATCAAAACCTGACACTTTTTGTACACTTTACTATACATACCCATGCTGACAAAATAATTCTTGAAAATTGGTTTTGTATAGGGATAAGTATGTACTATTTAACTACATTTTACTTTGAATTAAAAGTTGCATTCATTCTTGAGATATGAGCCAAGACGCGATGGTTTGACAAGCTGGTGTGGGCCGTGGAAAAGTTCCTCTTTGGGGATCATTTCTCAGCACCCGATTTGGGACATAGGTTCTATGTACCAAATATGGTACATAGGAACCCACCTTCCAAATATGGTACATAGGGTGTCCCAGACACCGCACGACAGCCGTAAATTGGTGGCTCCTCGGAAGATCTCATTATCCCAGTAAACTCCCGGAAGGCCCATATTTAATTCGAGGTTGATCAACTGACCCCATGGGAATGGAAAAGAGAAGTCGAACGACTCTATGTAAAAGTCGTTTTGGGGGAGATGAATGCCAAAAAAGGAAGTGGATAGAATAGAAAAGATTTGTAAATGACCCCGGGAAACTTTTCCAAAGTGATTGCCAGGCTCTTCAGTAGCGGAAAACTATCAGCGGGCAATCCCGTTATGGGCCGAAGTGTAGCTAGATCCCGAATGTTAAGGCGCAGGTCGGTAAGCCGAGGAGAGAATGAAACGAGAGCAAATAGTGGATTTGGGGATAGCGAGGAGTAGTATCTCATTGTGGAAACAAAAGAAAATCGCAAGCTGGAATTATTTCTTACATGTTTGTACCATTGAGACGGAATCTGCTGCCAAGTTTGGGTCATGGTTCGATGTTCAACGTCCTCTAGTTCGGCCATATGGAGGGATGCCCACAGGCTAGAGCAGCCTGCACAAGCATCTCTCCAAGAGCGGCAAACACTCGATATATCCAATAGCGAGCCGTGGTAATCTGGGTGAATCACGTCGTTCTGGCGATAGGAAAAAATCTGACTTAAGATTTCTGGAGGAAGTTCGCTCGCAAGACAGTTCTATTTGACATTGCGAGGAAAGTGAGCTTCGAAAACAGCCCGAAAGGTGATATGAAGTCTTGTGAAATACCTGGATACCTTTAGAATCGGGCTGAGCTGTTGACGTGAAAACGGATTGAGAAGACAACAAGGATGTACTCCTAGGACTGGGCTACTCAAAATAGCATTGGCTTAATCATACGCATGCAGGAATTGAAAACACACCTGAATAGTGTGAGCAGACATCTAGAAGGTCAGTGTTTCTCGCGGAGCGTCTTGGATGGATGTTTGAATGAAGAGTAGAAGTCACCACGTGTTGTAAGCATGGCATCAGAACAGCAGATATGTTGTGACAACAAAACAACCCTTGTGCTGTCGATAAAGTGAGAGAAGGTAATCACATCAACAAGTAGAATATCAGAAAGGTATGACGTGAATGGCTCAATGATATGTTGATAAAATATAAGGCGCCACATATGTGAAGTCTACAGAACCTGCAGAACCTCGAAGAATGGAGGACAACACACCCGTCGAATCACCACCGAGTAACCTCATGGCGAGACAAGGATGCTAATGCTAATCTTCCACAACGCTCACTTCATTCAACCACCTCTAGACGGCCCAATTTATGTCGTATCCAACATGGGTCGTCCCTTTTGTCATGCTTGAAGCCAGAGTGGCACGAACATGAAAATTGATGGCGAAGGGAGGACAACTTGATAAGCAAACTGTCTGTGGGCGGCGTAGATGTGAAAATAGGCAGACTGGTGACACAAACGGTGAATGGACATCGGGCACATTAGGTGTACGGCCCGAGACGTCCTATGTATACATGTTAAGCCTGGATGTGAGTATGATACTTGAGACAATGTAAGGAGAGAATCGTGCCACGATAGATGAAAGTACTCGAGTCCTCCTGCCGAATGAAGACAGAAGTAATCGTCCTGTGATGAAACTAAGCCAGAGAATAGTGTGGACAATGGCCCTGGCAACGTTTGTTAATCGCTTGTACGAGTGCCACTAGCATTGTTTGACATGAAGACATGAGCATACGAGGTACCTGGATAATAAAAGGGAACATCTCACCGAAGTAGACGAGTGGGCCCACCGGTGTCAACGTCCTTGCTTGCTGTAAAACATCGAGACAGTAAGCTAAGGACGTTAGAGTAAAAATGGGAGGGGAACGCACTTGGCGATCTCTTTCCTCATGCCTAATACCCTGGTTGATTGGTAGTCGTGATGTGAGGCTCGTGCGTCCCACAGCCCAGATATCCTGACATGATGAGCTGAGCGCTGGGTGCTAGGGGCGCTACATAAACGCTTGGGCCAGCCGTAATGTAGAAATTTGAAAGCTCCTGAGTTGAATGGTAGTGCTTGGGTAGTGCCACGAAAGTAGCTATAGCCGTAAGAAAGAGAATTGTAGAGTACTTGCGTCCACAGTGAGCAGCCGTGGCCCGTGATAGGGCGTGTAGGAAGCTCGTAGTCGCGCGCCTGAGTACGTAGGACAGTAGTAAGACAGCCCCACTCTGATTATCTACTTATCAGTGCAAACTTCTTGAGAGAGTGATGCCAGGTAATTAGAACGAAATAGAATGAGATAGAATGCATCGACGGTGTTTGAAATTTGAAAACAAACATACTCTTCCGAGTCGGACCTTCACACCATAGCTATAAGTAGTCGTCGAATCTATGCTGAAAAACATGCAGGTTCGAACACGCGCTCATGTATAGAAACCATGGCCACTCTTGCGGCCACGAATTACCAGCCCGTGCTCGGAAATCCGCCTGGAAACCAGTTACTTGCTTCTCCGCCAGGTCTGGCACTGGTTGGATCTTCGTTGAACATCGATAACTTGCCTACTAAGCGTCCACATACACTGGGGCGGCGTGCATTTCACAAACTCTCTTGTCTGTTTACTCTGAGAAAGGGACACCGCCATGTCGATACGACCGTCGTTGCGCAACCAAAGAGCAAGAGTCCGGTGTCACCATCGAACATAACCTCCACCTCCCAGCCCCTCACATCAGCACCGGTTATTCAGACTATGCCTACCACAGTCTTACCCGATGGCCGTGATATTGCCAGTACCTCGACTGAGAACGAGATAAGCCCGAATCCACTTCCATTGTCCTCGAATCAAACATCTACTATTGCCTCCCAGCATCTCGTGTCTGCGAATGCCCAGGCTACGGCCACCAAGGACCCGCAAAAAAAGAATGGCTTTGTCACATCTGGGAGCAAGAGGGTTAACGCAAGCATTGCTTTAGAGGTGGTGAAACTAATCTCTGACATGCTAGTACACGTGCCGTTCGCCAAGGCAGGGGCTGGACTAGCAATTATAGGCATTGAGATGAGCAAGGTTAGCCATCACCATGAATCACGCTTGTCGTGTTAATCTCCACACCTCACCTTGTAGGAGGTTGACGCTTGTAAAGAAGAATGGGACAAAGTGACTGAATCTCTGGAAAGGGTACAAGGAAAGGTGTCTCTGTTCCAACCGCAGATCATTGATAATCCAGCGTTTACGCTTGACTCGGACGCCAACGCCGCAATTATAGTGCTTAAGAAAGATCTGTTGGATATTTTTGAGTCTGTAATACGATACAAGGACGTAGAAGTTCTTAGACAGGTGTTCATGCGCAAGGCTCTCAAGGACGAAGCAACATCATGCCTCGTTCGTATTGATAATGCAGAGAAGGACTTTAATGTGAGATAACTTGTCTCTGTGCTCACCCCTTCATTCTTTTGACTGTTTCACAGATGAAGATATCTTTTGACATACTCCTGCAAGTGCATGACATCAAAAGAATAATTTCTTCACAGGGGCGTCAGACTTTACCAGTTTTTCATGACTTACAATCATCGCAGTCACCAAACACAGCTAGAGGGGATCAGCAAGAGCAACCCACGGAATTGCCCACCTCCCGAGAGCGACATGGAACCTCAGATGACATTCCATTCACTGATACCGAGCAGTAGGATATCCTAGAAGCCCACAACAACAAGGCCCTTGCGATCACAAATCTCACCAATAACCAGAATCCGGACGCGTCTATTATCACGCAAATGACCGGGAACAAGCGAACGATAGAAGGGGTGCGGATAGAGAATCTCCCCGAGCTGGCCGCCTTTTTACGGTCCGGTTCGTCATTCATCAGTCTATCTTTTTCAAGCGGTTCGTCTGATATATGTTATATTCTTGTCAGAGCAATATCCCATACAAAGTGCTGGCATTATTAACGCTGGTAGCGGTGAATCTAAATCGACGATCATAACTAATGAGGGCAACGAACTTGTCATAAATTTCAAAGAATAGACTAACCAGTGATGTACCCTTGAACATATTACCGTCTATTTTAAGGCTTTTTGTATATTAACTTTGATTTCCCTTTCGTTGCGCCATTATTCTCATGGTCTTATGATGACCACCCTGCACAACGAGAGTATGTTCATTCACCTATAATTATGACGCCATCCTTCGCCATCCGTACCTTACGCCCAAGATACCTAATTTAACCTAGTCCAACCTTCACCATGGGACTCAACTTGACTCGATTACGACCTAATGGATCTTTCTGGTAGGGTAAACGCTCTTGTTCATGTCTTTTTCATCATTCGGTTAGTACGTGCCAGATAGCGTCAGGTCCCAGGAAGTTCCCCTGAAGGTTTGTCAGAAAATTAGATTTTTTCTACACAGGCTTTCAGAACCCGAAAATCGCGAAATCTCTGTTGGACAAGAGCATTTTTGAGGCCCAGGGCAGAATTTTTTGGGGTATGAGCTGGTATGGCGCGTTTTGCCAAGTAGCGTAAAAAATTCTTTTTGGGAAGATTTTCAATAAAAGGGCGGCTCCACCTGTCGGCAATAGGGTTTTTGAGGGCAATTTTGGGACAAATTTCCGACAAAACTATACGGGACCGAACGCATGCTCATTTGCCGCCAACACGCACCCGCTCAGTAGCGCTCAATCCATGTACTTTTATCTCCATCAGCGAAAGGCGTCGGCGTAGGCTGCTCCACGATTGCCCTTTTGTCAGGGACGACGCGTTGTGGAGGCTCTCAACCCAATCACCGGATAACGGACATGTCCAGGACTGGGTTGACTTGAGAATCCTGATCTTGACGTGGAGCTCCCGCATGGGAGGGACAAAAGGATTACGAGAGGTTACAGGCTCGCTATAAAAGCTCTGCCAGGGCTTCATCAAATAATTCTGACGACGGTTTATATTCCACCTCTCCCAGGCCAAATTAAGCATTGCCGCGACACCTTCACGCCGGAATACGCCATGAGTTCGAAGGAGATAGACGAGAAAACGGCTGGGGAGCACTCCAAAGACACAGAATCGCAGGTATCGGCTGATCGATACGAATCAACTGTTTATGAAGGCATAGACCACGCCTATGGTGCTAAATGCGATCTTAGTAAGTATTGACCGTAACGCTCTTATCAGGTTTACTGACATCGTTATTACCAGTTAACAAATGCTTACAAGAGGAGTCCGTTTTCAGCGCACATTATTGTCTTGTTGTTCACTTGTCAACAGGATTGGTTTCGGCAAATATCAAATTCAACTCTTCCTCTTGACAGGCCTGGGGTGGATGGCAGATAGTGAGTTCGCACACGTGTTTGAGCTTCCATATTCTGTCTCACGAACGTTCAATGTCATCAGATATGTGGCTTCAAGGGGTTGCTGTAGTCCTAGGCCAAGTGGACCAGGAGTTGCTTCCTGTTCGCGTTGAATACGCAATCTTGGCGTCATATGTCGGGTTGATCACAGGCGCTTCGACATGGGGTGTACTGGCGGACCTCATTGGCCGTAAACTATCGTTTAATGTGCGTAATTGTTACCGTTATCGGTCGATTATAAGACTAAAATATGTTAATGAGTAGATTACACTGTTCCTGGCTGGTGTATTCGGGATTGCGACTGCAGGCGCACCCAATTTTGTCACGTTCGCCTCTCTCCTTGCTTGCCTCGGGTTCGGCCTCGGTGGAAAGTAAGGCGGCATTAATATCGTTTCTCACCTCGATCTCATCACTCGTCCAGTCTTCCTGTAGATGGTAAGCAAATTTTCACACGACACCTGCGACGGACCGGCAGACTCATCATTGTATAGGTGCATTGTATTTGGAACATATCCCTAAATCACATCAGGTTTGACTCTAGATTTATTTCTGACTGCAAGTTTGCTGATTCGGGCTCGAAAACAGTGGACTCTGACACTCCTATCCGTTTGGTGGGCGGTCGGGCAGGTCATTGCTTCCCTGATATCGTGGGCTTTCATTGGAAATTTCTCCTGCGATCAGTCGACGCCAGTCGGACAATGCCTAAAGGCTGACAACATGGGCTGGAGATACACTTAGTGCGTTATGCCTCGTCATCCCGTATTTCACTAATCTCATGCCTACTACCTAGTTACACTTTGTAAGTGTATTACGCACCCAGGCTTACTCAGTTTGATACTTACTTGTACCTACAAGTGGTGCAATGACCTTCGTCATGTTTATTCTGCGCTTTGTTGTGTTCGATCTTCAGGAGTCTTCCAAGTACCTTGTTGGGAAAGGTCGAGATGAAGAGGCCATTGCTGTATGTTTCTACTGTTTTTGTACCTCACACATTGAGCTGATGTGTTCCTCGCGTACGAAGGTTCTCCAACACATCGCAAAGCGTAATGGAAAGACCATCAGCCTGACACTGGACCAATTTACGGCTATTGATGGGGGCACGCAATATGTCCCTAAAAGCACATTTGAGGTTGTCAAGGGAGCTTTCTCGAACTTGTCTCTGTGAGGATCTTTTGGTGCTTTATCATTCGATCTACGTTGCTAATCCTTTGAAGGTCGCATGTCCGGCCTCTTTTCGCTAGTCGCAAGCTAGCTATCAATAGCACAATAATAATATTGCTATGGGGTATGTTTTGAGTTCAGTCAACGACGAATATCCTCGAATAATAAGCGCCGGACAGGTCTCATTGGGTTGGCGTATCCACTGTATAATGGCTTCTTGCCCTTGTACCTGAAGGAACGAGTCTCCAGTTCTGCTGGCATCAACGAAACCTACCGCAACTACGCGATCATTTCAACCCTTGGCGTTCCTGGTTCGTTAATTGCTTGTGCAGTTGTGGACTGGACACGGGGTTCGAAGAGCATGTGGTCTGTTGGCGGGCGCAAGTTGACCATGGCTGTATCAACCGGACTTACTGGCGTTTTCCTCTTCCTCTTCACTACGAGCAAGACAGAGGCCGCTATCCTCGGGTTCTCTTGCGCATCTGGGCTGACACAGTACGTCCTATCCATAAACTTCTATTAATTAAGTCTTAATGGTATTACGCAGAAATGCAGTATGTTCGCACTAACCTAAATCCCGTATTACGCACCTCATGCTTTAGTGGCGGACAGATGTACGGCGTTTTGTACGCTTATACTCCTGAAGTCAGTGTTTCCAATACGTTCAGCAACGCTTTGAAATGAACTTAAGGAATTTAGGTTTTCCCGGCTCCTCACCGCGGCACCGGGGACGCAATGGCCAGTACCTTCAATAGGATCACTGGCATTCTTGCTCCTGTCATTAAAATCGCCACAACGTCAGCGTCAGGTGCCGCTGCCAATGGGGTCTCGGCAAACGGGTATGTGGAATCGCCGTCATCGTTACGACCTTCTTATCACTGCTGTTCAAACGTAGACCGGTCTTCGTGTCTGCTTCCCTTTTCCTTATTGCTGCAGTACTGATGCTGTTCCTGCCCATTGAGGTACGTATCAGCACCTGTTCTTCATATTTGCGCAACCTTAATATGATTGTTATCACTAGACGGCAGGTAAAGCTGCCATGTAAGAGGGCCAAGCTGCTTTAAATAGTACGATCTACACTTTGCGATTGTCAGTTAGTCATACAAGGGATTTTTGTTGCTCGTCCTGGTAACAATGTTCCTGAGAGCTACATATCTATATTTTTACAGTATCTATGTACTTGGCAATAATGTAATAAATCCCTTCTAGCCAATTTGAACAACTGACTTCATCATTGGCACAGTTGCGTTACCACAGCTGCTTAAAGAAAGACTTGAGAAAAACCTTCCTAATTTCCTTACTAGCCTATCTGGAGTAAGTAACCACGTGACCATCTTGGATAGATGTTCTTGGCGGTCGCGTTTATGCCAACGACCACCATGGGTTGGTTTACGAGTAGCTCGAAACTTGAGGAGCCTGTACCTATTTCGCGGGAAGGTCGACAAAAATGCTGGGAAACAAGAGACGCATACTTCACTTGTTTAGATCGTGCAGGTGTCATTAAGGCAGGTGGGGAAGGAAATGCTTGTTCCTCGGAGCATCAGCAGTACGAGGACAACTGTGCCAAGAGTTGGGTGCGTTACGTTTTTCACTTCTACACATCTAGCCAATCGACGTTTGGCAGATTGAGTATTTCAACCAGCGGAGAGTTATCGCAGAGGCACAGAAAGACAGGCTGGCACAGGCCAACACACAGGCTCAGAGCACCAAGCGGTAGAGAGAAATAGGTATGATTCTACAAAGCATGAACTAAAACTGATTAGTTGATCACAGGTTTCCAGTATCACTCTATGTGGCATTATCTATCATCACTCGTGGGATTCAGCCACTTTGGTAACTCGTCCCGATAGAATGGAACTTGTATATCGAGAGACACATCCAGACACTGCAGCACGGTACATGTTTCACGAACGTTCATCAACACATAATTATCATAACGAATGATATGCAGCTATTAGTGCCAATGGCTATATCGTGAAGTTGAATCACATGGACGGAGTGGGGTTATCTGTGTGCAGTTAATGAATCTATTACTAACTCTTAGTTGACGCCGATCTCACCCATAGCCTTCATCACCATTTCCATTGACCGAAACCATCTACTTTGACATGTAGGCTTCGACCAGCTTTGCGATATTCTCCTAAATCAGTTTAGATCCCAATTGACCGAAACCATCTACTTTGACATGTAGGCTTCGACCAGCTTTGCGATATTCTCCTAAATCAGTTTAGATCCCAGCGAAGTTCACATCTATGAAATAAATCTTCTTTGCGACTTGGACCACTAGTGGACAATGAGTGGATCACCTTTTTGGCGAAAACCACTGCAAACTGATGACATCTATCGATCAGTACGGATGCATACAATTATTGTCACACGGCAGCTTGGGATCTCCTGAAAACGATCATCACCTGGCCTTTGGGATCTCTGTTTCACCGATGTCATCATTACTGAGAACCAGACACTAGGCTTAACTGTATAGTATCATGATCTTTACACTCGCCTTCCTTGATGGATGGCGGCTTGGCCGCGCTGTTCCCAGTTATGGCTGTCCTTTACGTTGGTCTACATCACCCCATGGCGTGTCCTGATTTCACACAAGTGTAGATTCGAGGCGGATTACTCATGCTTATTCCCAGACAGGCTCCCAGACAGGCCATTTCAATACGGCGTCTTGTTACCCCTGAAAGTCAGCTAGAAGTGCTGTGTGCTGAGCCGGAAGCGTGATCCCATCGTCGTCACCGCCACAGTTACCGAAGCGCACATACTTTCATGTAGTGGCCCTGACCTGCTTTTAAACAAGGAACTTCAACATCAACTGATTTCCCCAGCTTCAGCTCACTGACCCATCCACAATGCCATCGACAAAGAGTAACAGGACTTACTCCGAATTCTTCACTTCTGGTCTACGTGCTATGAGGAATCGTTCGAAGCATCGCGTTTCTTCCACGCCCACACCTTCTGTCAGGAGTTCTGATTCCACTTCTACGACCAAATCTTCGCGACGCCATAGCAGCTTCGTTAACTTCGCGAATCGCCGCTCACGCACGACATCTATGATCATAACGCCTTCGGAGTCCATCAAAAGTGCTTCCTCCTTCTCCTCCTCGTCTTCCAGTGAACGCCGTGATCGCCGATCGTCCCTCGTAACATTTTCGTCGTGGCTCTTTGATCGAAAGGCATCCTCACACTCTGACAACTACCTGTCATTCAGCAGTTCACCGCCAAGGAACAAGCGGGAACTGCTTAATTCTACAGACGTCATGGAGGTGTGGATCACGACGGGCGGCCCCTTTTCTTGTGTACCACTGGGAAGGTACGAGCAAACACTCTGTGTCTTATTTATGATTCTTACTCTTCGCGGCTCCTTCTAGCTCTGACTCCGACTCAAGCGCATTTCAATCGATAGACCCTTTTGCATCGTCTCCTGATTCCAAATCCTTCTTCATTGACTGGGCGGATAGTCCTTCGCCAACACGTTCAACGGATTCAGCGAAACACGAATCGTTCCTATCATTTTCGCCGTCACCTACTGATACCTCATTATTGCAAACACCCTTTCGCCGTCGTGACCGCCCCACTTCTGCTCAGACGATGCCTCTACCGTCCCGGTCTCATTATTCCTCCTTCTGTCGGCCTCCAAGTAAGAGTGTACCGAATACCTCATGGACACTGGAGGAAGAAAGCAGGCCACCGACTCCAGAACCAGTGGGCGAGGACCTCGAGGAAAGGTCTGACCCTGCGCTGAATATCGACTGGCGTCAATTCCATGTCACAGTAGAGTTCTTGAATGACGACGCCTGGTATTAGAAATCTTGGCCTTACACCACCCACTATGCATTTTCCCCGATACGACAATCTCACTTGACTGTAATGTTATGAATCAATATGCCTGTAAATTAAGACCTAGTTTACTGTATTTCTTACCCACCCTAGTCGGTGTATTGTGTACTCGTAACCATTATTACAATTTATAGCTTCGAAACTCCAACAAACATGACCAGATGTACAACGAAACTGATGTCTATAGTTCAAAGAGACAAAGACAATAATGATAGTTCGTAAATTCGTTCGCTACGCGATGTGTGGACACCGGACAGGAAATCAAGAAATCAAACAAGGAGATATAATGATATTGGTGCGTAGATGGATCAAAAGAATCGAACAAAATGATAAAGGTGCGAGTGAGTGGGAGGGTCGTGAGTTGTCATACATATATGCATCTGATGAGGAACAAAACAAATGGCAAAGCTCAAGTGCTCTGTCCCTGGTACTTCTTGATCAAGTCGCGAAGCCTTGTCTGCCCGAAGGCCAGTTCTCCTCCCACAGCTCCTGGTTTGGCTGGTGGAGCGGGAGGCTTCACGGAGGGCTGGGGTAATACCCGCTTACCTGAATCAGATCGCATTTCGCTGATTGCAGGGAGCTTGACGGGAGCGCTCCGATTCCTGTTAGGAGGTGGTCGAGCCAGGGAGGCGGTGGAAGAGAGGGTAGGCGTGGCATGTGACGAAGAGATCACTGCAGGCACCGAAGACGACTTGATCAGGGGTCGTGGATGTCTCCCTGACAATTCCACTTTGGGCTCCGAATTCTGCGACACTGCGGATGGAGCTGTAGCAGTCAACAATGATTTAATTGGCGTTCGTGGGCGGGCCTTTGTAGTTATGGCGGCAGGATCATCTACCACTGTCTTAGATGGGGTATCTTTGACTTTAAGTTCTGTGACGGGCAGTCGTGTCGATTTGGGCGCTGATGAGGGGATGTCTTTAGTTGGGTTGGCAGTCGGACCGGGTTCCGCTGATTGCCATATGGATGTTATTGCTGTCACTCGGCCTCCCCGCCCTCCCCGCGCAGATCGCACGTCATATTTAACCTCTGGATCAAGTTGAGGGAACACCGACAAGTGATTGGATACCTGTGGAACAACCTTCTTTGGGGGCGGTGATTTCACCAGAGGGGGTTTGGAAGCCGGAGGTTTCCCAACATTGATATTATGATATCTTGCACCAAGGACATCGACAGCCCCAGCAACGGATGGAGGTGAGACCTTGCGATTAGTTCGAATTGACTGCGGAGTACGTGGGGCAGAAGAGATCTTGGGGAACATCGGCAAAACATCTTTAAGAACTGGGGCTGATTTGTCTTTGGCTACAGGAGATATATTGCCAACATCCACAACGGCGGGAGACTGCGATGATGAGGACCATATATCAGCAACACGCCTGGCCTCCAGTACTATAGTTGCATCCTTTGCAAGGGGTTTGAGTGATCGTTGGAAGGGCGTGTGTTTTAAGGTGCCGATGGGGACAAAACCAGAAGAACGAGGATTCGGGGTAGCAGCAACGTCATCTCTGACTTTGCTTTTGACATCATCACTAAGTGTTGATTCATCTGCATCGACAGCTTTGGGTAGTTGGCCACCGTCATCATCTGCCGGAAACGGCGGGAATTTTCTGGCCACTGCTGGACTAGGAGGGACGTCCTCTTCCACTGGTGGGACCTCAGGGTCAATCCCTCCCAGCCATGCTGCTACCCTCCCCTTTGCAGCTGCAGTCCTCTTTCTCCTTGATATATGGCTCTCCCCATCCTTGCTCTTATCCTGTACTTTGCTCTTTCCCTTCTTCCTCCCTCTCTCCCCTTTCACACTCTTCTCCTTCGAACCCCTTCTGGACCCTCCAGAAACAGAGCTCGACAGCCCCGCCCTGTGCGTCTTCTCATCCGAATCATGATCCCCGTCGATTTCGAGCGCCAACTCCCCGTCCACCTCCACCTCCTCGTCTCGGCCCAAGCCTTCTCCAGCAAGAGTCAAACTCGAGATTGCCGAGTCATTGAGCGGGTCGGGCGACGTTTCTTTCACCGGGATTTTGATCGGCTGCACACCCAAAACACTCCACACCGGTCGCCGGTCGTTCATTGGGTCCAACTTCCGCGTCCCCACCTCCGCAAGCAACCGTTTCTCCAATATGTCAAGCCCACTTTCGGTTCTCCCGTCTGGGCTTAACTGAGCGCGGAACTCGACTGACTTGGGTTTCGAGAGCTTGACAGGTGTGACTGCTGCCATAGGTGTGCGAGGCGCCATAGAATTATTAGGCGCTGGGGGAGAGTCGAAGTACTTGTCGATACGAGGTCGATCGTTGTGCGGTGCACCATCTTTCTCCTTCACCTTTTTAGTGGGAGGAGGCGGAATAGGGAGCGTCTTGTTGATGTTAGAATCAGCTGAAAGACTCAGTGCTCCTGCGACCGAAGCTACAGATGGCTTTGGTGCTATAGGCTTAGTCGCCTCCGCGGGCGGTGCCGCCGACGATGCCTTCATAGCCACCTCGAGCCTTACGGCCTGTTTCCGTTTTCCATCAACAACCCGTGCCTCACCAGCGGCCTTGGGTAGATCGGCCGATAAATCAACCGTCGCCTTCCCCACCTCGTCCGCCATGCGCTCCAGCTCTTCAACACGTTCGCTCTTCGGGACCAGATTATTAAAGGACTGCTTAGGCGAAAGCTGGGGGCGCGGAGAGTGCAATATCGGTTCGGCGACCACGGCTAAGTTGGCCCCACCGCCCTGACCGGAATTTGAAGCAGGATTCGAGAGGGGTATGGGTGGAGGGGGTAAGTTACGTAGACGTACAACAGGCTGTGATGGCGAGGCTAATGGTGGGGCATCCTGTACTGTAGGTCCAGTTGGTGGAGCAGGGAGTGGGAACCGGTGGGACATAGGGGAGACAGAACGATGGCGGGAAGACAGGCGAAGGTGCTGTGCTACCCTCGATGCCCGCTCGCCCTTGCCTTCTTCGGGCTCCGTGGGGATGCTGAGTTGCTGTAAGGACGGGGGCGGGGCAGGGCCCATGGGTATGTTGGAGAAAGAGTCACTCGGATTAGGCCCAGCGCTGAGCGGACGTGTGGGCAGGTAAGTAGATACCTGATTGTCCAGAGGTGGCGGGAAATAGTATGGTTGCCCTGTAGTGCCGTTAACAGGTGGGAGGTATATGAGGCCGTTAGGCTGGGGAGTGTGTGCGATTGGAGGTGGAAGCCAAACTTGATTTTGGATAGGATCAATGTAAGCTGCAGGGACGGTAGGAGTCACTGGGTGGACAGGTTGGGCGTAAGGGGTTGCCATATCGGGGTATACAGTGTTATAGGGTACAGGCCGGTATTCATCGGGCTCTGGGAGTGCGGCAGGATGGGCTATTTGTACAGGGAGATCGAGATGTATATCCTTGCTGCAAACACAAAATCAGTGGTGGAAGATTTCTAAGAATGAAGTTAACGTACGTTCCCATGCCCATATTGATCGTAATCCCAACGATACATCGTATCTCAAATATGGATTCGGTTGTACGTGCCTCTGATTCGTCGCCTTCCAAAGTGCCGCCTCGAACCCCTCGTGCATGGCTCGGAACATCGAACACAAGGCTTGCAACACCTTCTGCACCAGGAGGAATGATATATTCCGGCCCACGGAATGGCACAGACGTAAGGGTCTCCGATATCTCCAGTGACGAAGATTCGCCGGGTTTTAGCCCAGGCAGGATAAGCTCGCGCGACAGGACCAGGCTCAAGCCTGAGTTCTAAAACCACCCAAACGAGAACATCATGTCATTGAAAAAGGTGGAAAGCAAGTGATTACTTACCTTCTTGCTGGAGTGATTCTTAACCTGCAGCTCCACACATGCACTTTCCCCGGCAACGACCACCCCACCAACGACTCTGCCCTGAACCCAAATCTTTCCATATTCTCCGACAACGACACCCTCGGGCTCCACACGGGAAAAATCCTCCTCAAAGCTCTCCACGACCTCGATCTCTCGTTTGAACACTACGAGTCGTTTTTCGCCCTTCCACACCACTCCAACGGTAGCACGGATCTCGTACCGCACCCGTGCAAGGTCAGAGGCGAAGCTAATGGAAGCAGGTGCAGATGATGGGAGAGGTATGCGAAAGAGGAATGTAGATATTCCACGACGGGCTTGATGGTAATGTTGTGGCAAGGGTGGGTCCCCAGGCAGAGGGTGTGCCTGTACTGCATTGGAAGGTGGTAAGCCAGGGCCTTGGAACAATCTGCGACTGTGAAGAAATGTTGACGTCGCAGAGTGATCTCGGGATGTTAACTCTGTGTAGGATAATAATAAGATTACATGGTCATCTCTGTGTATATATAGGCGCACCTTGGATCGCAAAGAGCTCTACCATCATAACCCCAATCCCTAGACCCTTGTCAGCTCGACATTCAACCTCCATCTTTCCTGCAACATATTTCCCCGCAACAAAGATCGGATGGGCAAAGGTGAGCGACACCTTGACCTTTGGATGGTGGGGCGATGAGTTCATCGGCTCAGGCCTCGTCTGTGCTGAGGTCAACATCGTTGAGGAGCTTTAGAAAACGAAAGTGAAACTAGATATATGTAACAAAATAAAGTAATTTGGTTAACGAAAGCAGGTTGCAGGACACTCTGTCGGACGAAGATAGGTGACAAAAATATGAATACAAGGATTCACTGTTGGTCTGGAGAATAATCATTGGCGTTGAGAGGGTAGAGACATTGAGATCTTGGGAGTTAGTGCTGGGTCATGGCCATTGTGGTGGGTAACAGAGGGGGTATGTCAGTGGCAGTGTCACCTGTCAAGCTTGAATATTGATATTGAAGGGTCAACGTTCTAGGCATGTCCAGCCTTTTCACTCTGGCCGCCGGCCCGCCATATCTCTCATCAGTACTTGTATTTGGAGGCATCCAAGGACGTCCGTCGCAAACCAGGGAAGTACTGAGGTATGAATACCCCATCTTGACACTCGAGCACTGTCATTCGATTCACTACCTAAACAGCATAGCGGAAAAAGTCACTACTAAGTACTACTAGCCCCTGGAGCAGCAATTTGCAAGTCCCAGAGTGGATCTATTTGTATATGCACGGCGCATCTTGAGCGCATCTATCATCCAACATCAACCAAAACGCAGTTAAGAATTTTCTGCATTATGCAGTCTTCTCCCACATGCCACTAGCTGGGCCAATAGGATCGTGAACGTTACTGCCGCTCCCCTTTAATCCATATATTGCCTCAGCCCCTGGAACCATCCCTGGCTTCAGCCCCTCTGTCATCAGCGATCTCTTTGGATCCCCAAGTCTAACAAACTTGTAAGAGGGAATGTTTAACTTGGATGGTTAGTACTGGGGTAGTACAAAGGCCGTTAGGCATACAACTCACCTGGTAAGGGTTGCGATGTCTAGCTGGTTTCTACCAAGTGAATGTCAAGGTGGTTTCACGAGTGAACAAGGTAAGTTTCGGTGGTACTTTTGGGATGATCTTGACGCGATTGCCCGAATTAAGGCTGGCACTCGGTGCTGCTCCAGGAGCATTGCTGGCTGAGGCGACAGCACCACCAGTCCGTGCTATTTTATTTGGCGAAGCGTTTAGGTTGCGTTAGACGATGAAAAGATGCAATAAACAACATACATGCTGCAGCCATTACATGATACTGCTTCAAATCTTCTAACGTCCCTTCCATCGAATTACCCGAGTCCACTTGGACATGCGGGTTTGCATTCCGTGAGCCTTGTGCTAGAGCAAGTGCTTGACTTGGTTGGAGTAGTTTCGATGAAGCAGTGTCATCCGTCATGGGTGTGGGTAGCTGTGTTTCGGAACGCGGTCCAATCTTGTATTGGTCAACAGCCTTACGCTGTCCATCCCAAACCACATATGTCAGTGTCACATTTCAGTAAGACATGGTCAAATAGATTTACGCTTTCTTCAGGTTTCGGTTCCTTTCTTTGTCTCGAGATCAAACTGGGTTGGAGTTGCTGCGTCCAAGCGGATCAAAACTCGGGAAACATCAACTAAAAGTCTATAACCTACACTCAGGAGTGGTTGGAGGCGTTCCAGAGGTGCCTTCATCGCGATACAATGGACTTCATCCATAATAGCATATATTGGGGCATCCTGCTCAATTTTTGGCCTTCCTTCTTTTCCTTCTCCCAGAATCCTCCATGGCTTCATCTGTTCCTCCACTCGTGGATTTTCCCGCCCGCTCTCCTCTTGAATTCCCCCTCTTACTATCTCAGGCACACTTTTGCTACGCTTCCGAGCTGTGCTTGCCTCTTGTGGCCTCCCGTCCTTGGGGATTGGGTCAGTCTGTAACTTTCCCTCCTCCTTTGTCTTTCCATCTCCTTCTAAGACCTGAAATAGGGCCAATTGTTCACCAAGGATACGAGAGCTTTACAGGGCAGTACTTACAATGGTTTGTCGTAAATGTTTGGGCAACACACTTTGGAAACTTGTGATGACGCCTTCATCATGCTTATAGCCTGAAATTTGTCTTCGATTTGCCTCTTCCTCAAGCGCTTTGAACACCCTAGAGAACAAATTGGGTCAATTGCCACTGGTCAGCTATGATATCGATGACCAGAGTGTTATGTTCCACCTTGCTAATTCAGGAAGGATATTTGGTGGACCTGACCGATTTTGTACAAACAAACGTACTTTTCGGTGGTGATACAGGGTCGTGAGTCGTGCCGCAGTTTCCTTATGTTTCCTGAACTAAGACCATCAAAACATCAGGATATCAGAAGCGTCTCAAAGCCTGTAACATACGCTCCGAAGTTCCTGGAGGCGTTGGAGAGACGCAAGTATGGTGCGATAATAAACTTCCTCGTTTGGGGAGCCGGGCACTTGAGCGCCCTCTCCGTCTGTTGGCTTTTCCTTCTTGTTTCTTACCAATCGTTCTCGTTCCTGGTGCTCTGCCAAGATTTCGCTAGTCTCATGAATCACTGTTTCAGCAGGTTCCGCCTCCTTCGCCTTTACCTGCTCCCTCCCAGTTGTGGTATCGTTCTCAACTTTCACCGTTACTTGCGCTTTTTGTGATTCTTCCGCCTCTCCGCGAATCTCAAGGCAATCCCCAGCTTTTGAATTTTCTCGACCTTTCTGTTCACCCGTTACTTTTGGGATTTGAATAGCCTGCCCAGATTTCATCTGCTCATCTAATCGCGGCCGTCCCCTCTTTGAGTCTCTCCTTGTTGTGATGCCAGGCTCAGCCTTGAGCTTTCCCACCTCTTCCACCTGCTTAGCTTCTTCTGTTATCTGAGATACATTCAGCCCGTCAAGACGGGGATGTTAGGGGGAAGAGCTTACGAGGGCCTGCGGTAGATGCTCAGACAATGTATCTCGGAATTCTTTTATGATAGTATTGTCATGCATATAATATGGATTCTGTCTTAGATTTCCCTCCATCTTGAGAGCTTTGAACACTCTAGGGCATTGATTGAGCTTGTGGTTAAAAGGTAGTTGTAATATAGGTCGAGCAGCACACCTTGCCAGGTCTGGGAGAGCACTTGGAAGCCCTGACCGCTTCGCTACGAACAGGCGTACTTTGCGATGGTTATATAGGAACGTGAGTAGAACCGCAGTTTCCTTATGTTTCCCGAGCTACCAGTCGAAAATTGAAATTCCATCAACAATAGTTAGAAGTTTGCAACATACGCTCCGGAGTTCCAGGAGGCAATCGAGGGAAGCTTTCATGCTGTTATAATAAACTTCATCGCCAGTAGGCACCTGAGCCACTTCCTCGGCGGTCGACTTTCCATTTTCATTGGATTTTTCCTCGTCTTCAGGCTTCCGAGTCCTCTTCTCCTCCAAGGCTCCGCTCATCTTCTCAAGTTTTATCTGTTCTTCCTGTCGCACCTTCCCCGGTATGCTGGTGGCATTCCCAGCATTCACCTTCGCCAACTCTTGGAACCTTCTCCCTTCCGTTATATTTTCGGCATCCGCCTTGATTTTTGGCCCCTCGTCTTTTTTTGGCTTTTCTTCCGCTTTATTACTCACAGCTTTCCTTCCTTCTTGCGACCCTACCGCCTCCCCTCCCGTTCTTCCGCCTGGATCGACGTGTAGTTTTGCCGCCTCTTCCGCCTTTCTTCCATCCACTGCCATCTAAAGTGTGGCCATGATCTGCTCGTTAGGAATACGAGAGCATTGCAAAGTAGTACTTACGAGGATTTGTGGCAGATGCTCAGATAACACATCTCGAAATTTTTCTATGACAGTGCCATCGTACGTGTAACCCGGGGTCTGCCTTCGGCAAGCCTCTCTCTCAAGCGCTTTGAATGCGCTGGAAGCATAGATGAGTCCACTACTGCCAACTATAAAGCCGGACACCTTACCATGCCAGGTAAGGAAGCACGCTGGGTGGCCCTGATCGGTTCTCTACGAACAGACGTATTTTGCGATGGTAATATAGCGACGCCAGTAGTTTCGCAGTGTCCTTGTGTTTCCCAAGCTAGGCCCTCCAAATATGAAAATACCATAAGTATCATATAGAAACCTGCAACATACGCTCCGAAGGTCCAGAAGGCGGTCAAGAGAAACCTGTATAGCTTTATAATGGTCTTCATCCCCTTTTGAATCTTCTCCCGCTTTTACCCTTACCACACATAGCTGGAGCCCCGATCCTCCCACTATAGTGTTGCTCTCAGCCGCTTGCTCTTTCGGCCGACGCACGCTTGTCAAGTTGTCGGTCCTCACACCGTTTGTCCTTTTCCCGCAATCTGGCT
>JABCKU010000250.1:0-13192 GCA_018221655.1 Myochromella boudieri | reverse complement strand
CTTACACGCCGCGGTCGTGACCCTGGTGATATTGACGCGTTTTTTTGGCTTTATAAGCAACGTCGCTATACTCGCAAAAGAAGTTACCCTCTCGTAAATAAAGCTGAATGAACCCTACAGTGTGTTGCTACCTAGTACGATTCATCAACAAATTTAAATGCGTCGTGATGGCTGACGGACACCATTGACTTCACCGCCTTCCACCCTTTAGCATCATTATTTGACCTGTCACAGTCGCAGATGAGATCCCTCAACCTCGGGAACATGACAACGAGGCAGCGAAAAACGCCGAACGGATTGTCGATTGGGGAGCTGTGTCCTAATCTAAGGTGGGTGATTTTTCGATTACTGGACTCGTATTTCAGAAGGTCAAAGTGAAATGGCCTGGCGTAGATAGGTATGTCTAGCCAGTCAAGTTGTGGGCAATGTTCGAGAAGTGGTAATAGACCTGCGAGGGTGATCTGCGGGTCGGGGTCTAGTCCCGAGCTTACGAGTTTCAGTGACCGAAGTTGAGGCCATGACTGAGCAGCATCGGAGATCCATGCATTGTAACCGTCGAATTTAGGGTAGAGTTGAAACTCCTGCAGAGCTTTCAAGCAGAACAGGGGCCGAAGACTGTCGACAACAATATAACGCGGATCATCAAACTGTGGTTCCACCCACATCAGAGACAACGATGTCAGGGAAGTGGCGCATGGATGGGCAGGAAAAATACCTGCCAGCTTCGATAAACTGGAAAGTGGGTACATGGAGCCATGGAGCATAATGGATAAACCCTCCAATGGCTGTTGAAGAGCTTCAAGAACGCTGATTGCTCGCCGTTGATCGATGCCGTCGAATTCAAGTCGAGTAAGCTTTGAAAAACGCCTGGCTTCCCTCGAAAAAAAGCCGCCGAGTTGCATACTCTGGAATTCCTCTGGATCTAGTAATGAAAGCCTGCATAACGTCAAAGCTGGGAGCCGCCCAACCTGATCAACTAATCTTGAGGTCGCCTTTACGCCACGGATGAAAAGGTACTCCAGATGTGGCAAGCGGCCGACGAGGTTTTGAAGCGTGTATCGAATATAATCATCCGTCGGCGGACGCCAGTCCAGTGCAAAATGACGAATGCGTGGGCATAGTAGAGAGACGGACAAGGATAGCCACGAAAATGATGCGTAGCTCAGTTGAGTCCTGACACCTATCGCAAGGTCGGATATTGTAGGGCTGAGAAAGCGTTGTATCGATGACATGCAATTGGACAGTAAATATTCATTGGCATCTATCTTGAGGCTGCGAAGATTCCTCAGAAGTGGGTTGTTCGGAGGGTAGGTACTTAGCCCTTCATATACACTGTGGTGAAATTGTGTGGGCACGCCGAATCCCAGATCAAGGTTATGCATCTTTTCTGCATAATACTCGAAGCGGTCCCAGTCCTTTTCGCATGGCGCCCTAATAAATATCTGGTGGATATACATGGATTTGTTAGAGTGCGCGTAAATTTGCTGACAGAGAACACACCAGAAGTCGACTTTCACGGCTCATATTCTTCGTCATAAGGCCCATTCTCCAAAGGTTTTTAGGCATGACCTTTATCAAGGGTGCCAATCGTGGTTGCCAATTCCTCCACAGCAATGTAAGTGCCATGTCTAGAGATCCTCAACTGTCAGCTGAAGCTTCATTAGAAAAGAATGCGTTTTATCACTTACCTTGGAAGATAGTGGTAGTCAGCGCAATATGCTTCAACTGAGGAAAGCAAACGGGATCATCGAAGTCTTGAAAAATGAGGTTTTGAAGCTCGGGAATTTGAAGACAGCGATGCATTCCTCGAAGCGGGGGTGGTCAATGAGATGTGTGTATGATTTCATGTCGAATTTATCCCTTGAGTATAATGGCGATCTACCTTTGGCCAGTCTAGGCAGTCCGGATGAAAGCGGATATTCCGTTGATGGATGTCAGTTTGTTTGTGTGGCCCTGGTGGCATGGCGATTGTTCACAAATCACATGTTTGTCCCGAAAGGTCAACGTGTTTCCTCTCCACCATTGCCAAAAGCAGGAGATAATGTCTGACCGGACTAACAATGGACGTACTGATAGCAAAAAACGCCAGGGCCTTTACTTCTGGACCTAGGAACTTTATATATGTGCGTGGGCCCGAATGCTTCGAGTACCCGGTACCAAAAACGTTCCTGATCTGATTCACGGAAGATAACGACAAGATTCAATTTCGAGAATCGACGAGGGATATACATAACGTAAAAATTAGAAAGGGCATTCACTCAGTGAGTACGTTTGAAACTACTAATCATGATCATGACTCGACGTGTATGGTTAGGATCTGTGTCTATTTTCTTCTATAAACTTATGAACCTCATCCCACCACTTGTCCTCCTGGGCATCACGACCTTGGCCTTCGACATACCCCACGAAGGGAAACATGAATAGCAAGGATCGTGAGACCCCCTGCCAGTCTTCAATGCCAGATCTTCCAAAAGTCACTGACGTCAGACGTTTGTTGCAGATCGAAGGGCCAACGTCACCAGTGTTAAGCGGTTTGGCGAAGACGGAGACATGGAGTGTTTCGAGATCGAGGCAACTCTTGAGGGGCATTAAGCCAGGGAGTGTGACCTGAGGATCTGCGTCATACCCGTCGAGTGTAAGTTCTCGAAGATGGGGCCACGCGCTAGCCGCTTGACGAATCCAGCTATCATCCAGACCAAACGTATAAGGCAACCGAAAACGGATGTATTGCAGGGCTTTCATTGCAAACAAGAGGCGCAAAGCATTCGCCAGAGGCGTTGGTGAGACGACATCGGGTCGATCCGTCTGGTCTTCTAGAACGAACCATCTCAGAGAAGAGACGAGAGTATGCTTATGAACTAATTCCATGAAACGCTCCATGGACGACGGAGGACCCATGTCACCCCAAAATTCGATGACCAAACAACCCAGGGGACATTGCAGTGAAGCTAAAATGACTCCCGCATCATGCAAGCTGAAAACGGCGAAAGTGAGATCGGTGAGCCGCAAAAATTGCCCGTCTTTCGTCGTGAACATTTTACAGATATCAGGAGAAAGCACATTTGAGGTCTTGAGAATTTGGAGATCGCTTTGACTGGCTAAAGCCTCTACAATCGCCGGGGTAACGGATGTATTTGTCTCCACATGTTGGAGGCGAGTCAGAGAGCACAAGAACCGCTCGAATGCATGAAGCTCCTTTGTTCCTTGTAATGTCTCTGCGCCTTGGCCAAATTCGAGTTTCTTAATATGTGGGCACATACGAGCCATCGTTTCGAAGAGCTCAGGTAAATCGCTATCGGGGTGGGGCCAAGTGATATCAAGGATGAAATGAGTGATCGAGGGCCACACGATATGAGATACCAGTGTGTGGATCGGTATCTTGCATTCCACAACGAGTTCGAGGGTACGAAGGTTTTGAAGCAATGTCTGCGTGGGGCGGTACCTCAGGAGCTCTAGTAGAACATCAGGATGCGGTAACGCAACCTCTAAAGAAGAGTCGTATTTCCAGGGCAACGCGAGGCTCCGCATCCGTGTGGCGTAAAAGTCGAATCTGGGGAGATCGCTCTCTCTCACCTCCCTGACGAATTTCTGAAGACGATAAATAGACGTGAGGAAGGAACCGTGTTCTGAAAGGTGGGTACGCATACAAAAATTCCGGCCTCATGCTCGTGGTCCTTGCCTTTATCTTCCTTTGTCCAGAGGTCCCCAGGTAATACAACAAGTAGGTTTAGGAGTTTGTTTTGAAAGCGCCATAGTTCGGTGAGCGCCGAGTCTGCGTATAAACCATCGATCAGTGTAACATTTACCGCGAACTGACCGCGAAATAACCTGTGAATGTGGAACACATCAGAGCCAGACGCAATAGAGTGCTTTTCCCAGAAGCCGTAGTTCCCCCACCCGGACCACCGCCAGCACTATAGTCAAAGTTTCCGAAGATCAGGCTCTGGATTTCGGGGACTTCGAGGCAGCGGTGCATCTTGATGGTCGTAGTAAGAAAGAAAAAGCGAAAAGAAAGCGAGTATAGCCGAGTGAGTACAATTGGCCGAGTCCCCAGGTATCGAACGCGCCACTATTTAAATCCTGCGGGCATTTTCCGAGGCACAATAAGGCTTGTTAAAGCCCCGACAAGCGTTGGCCACCGCGCCTCGACACTCCTAATGGCGGTGTCGTATGTACGTGTTGGAGGCGAGGCAAGACGCTCGAGGCTGTACCTGCAAGTTGCCACTAAGTTGGAGTCGGTATGACTCAAACACTAGCTAGTAGTAGAGGCTCGTGATTCTCTTTCATGGAATGAGGCGCCCATGTGGGAGTGGCGGGGAATAAAGACTCGGGGGCTGCGTTTTTGGGGTTGGGTACGTTTTTGGGATCCAGAGTCGAGGAGTTGGGTCTGGGGTGAGATTGGTAGGATGAAAGAAGATGGGCGACGTTTCCTTTCTCGGAGTCATTTCTGTCAATTTTCTCACGAGTCATGCGGTCGTAAACACCTCCGGAAGCTTCCAGAAGAATGTTTGCTGCTTTCGAGACGAGATCATATATACTGACTGCAAATATCAATAGCCTGGACTTGGAATCTGCGGGATAGTGCTCGATATAAACAAAATATGGCCCAAATCCGAATATAGTGTTCTCCATGACGAACTCTTTCGCAATCTCTGCTAGTATATCGGTTAGTACACGCGCCTGTCATGCGGATGGACATCATTTATCTGAGCGCGCGAAAGCTGGGTTCGACTCCCAGGCAGAGAGTACTTATTCTCTTGGTTTTTTTCTCTTTTATTCCCCGATGGAAAGAAGTGGCATGATATTGATTCCTCTATGATAAACACCTACACGGTCTCTGCTAGTATATCGGTTAGTACACGCGCCTGTCATTGCTGATGACCAGCGCTGGTCTGAGCGCGCGAAAGCTGGGTTCGACTCCCAGGCAGAGAGCTTCATCACCATCTAGATGGTTTGTCTTTTCCCTCTTGTTCTTTTTCTTCTTAGAGAACTTGGAGTAGTGCGTAAAGGGAATAGAATAGGTACATCATTTTTACATTTCCCCTCCGCCTTTGAAATGACAACACAGTTTGAAAATCTCGTGCTCGAGCTCGAGCATTGCGGGCCCGGGTTCGTCACGAGAGTGTAATTTCAAGAAACGATCACATTGAACGTCGAAGGAAAAAGCTAAAATACACACAACCCACCAACCCACCATCCCCACAAAAGCACCCGACCTCGACGCCCCCAACAGCTCCACCAGCACAAAACCCATTACGCTGCAATGCCATCGTCGACTGCCGACCCCAAACGAAATTGTATACCCTACGCCATGGAGCATGAGCATTGCTACCGCACCCCGTTGGAGCACTGGCCATGGCATCCAGGTGCCGTCCTCATGGATATGACGCATGATCATGATGGTGGGTATTGTGGACATGGCGCGAAGCCTCGAGGCCTTCAGTCTAGGTGAGCATTCGTGCCTACGGGCGTATGGGATGCTTGGGATTATACTTGGACGCCGGAGAAGTTGAGGAAGAGATCTAAAGGCCAAGGGAAGCCAGGGGAAGAGTGTACAGTGTGCAAAGTCCCGAGTGAGATGGAGATGGATGATTATCGATTCAGATTAGAGCCTTAAGGTGGTGAGTGATCGACAGGTGCCGTCGGCATTTCGTCATCTGGAAGGGGAAGGAAGCATGTCGGGCCGGAGGGTGGAAAATGTATGAAAAAAAAAAAAAAAAAAGGTTTTTCCGGGCGCTTGTAGTTAAAAACTTTGAGCGTCTGTTGTGATCTCCGGGTTTGGGTACTACTGTAATAGGACCGAAAACGGAGAGAGAGGACAAGAGATGGAGATGGAGACAAAACGGCTAAAGCCTAAGGCCCAAGGCCCAACCAAGATCACAAAGTCGCGCCACGTTGTGATCGTGATTGTGAGTAATAGTATACGTAAGACAACATGTCATGTCACTCAGCTTGTCTTGTTTGTCAAACCTCTTATTTGGCAATTCCTCCCACTCCCACTCTCAGGTGGCATGCACCGTCACCGTCATCTCTTACTCTTACCCTTGTCTCCGTCATTCTAAGACTCGAACACCCATAACAAACAAAACACAATGTCTACCATCGGTGAGTCTCATTCCCCCCACCCACCATACACCTATAATTGGAGCTGGAGAGGAGTTCGAACCCATGATGTGTGATGATGATCGGGCGGCTACCAAGTAGCCTGAAAATCTATTTTTTCCTTTCCCTTCCTAAACGCCTGGGGCTGGGCTGGGGGGGTGGCCCTTTTGCCTCGAGTCCGAGTCCGAGTCCGTCCGCCACGCGCTGACGTCGTTTTTTACGTCTGGCCGTGTAAAACGCGAATTGCCGTCTTCTTTTTTGCTCCTTCCTTTCCACTTGCTCCGAGTCTTCTTCCTCCTGTCCCCTCCTTCAGACTCAGCGCATACCCAAACCCAGACTCAGGCTCAGACCCAGGCTCAGGCCCAGACTTAGACTCAGACTCAGCTGGGTAGACGGACGATCACGCTGTGACCGGCCGCGGAGTCTTTTTTTCGATCGTTTCATATCTTGGGAGACCAGAGTCTTTGATTTGGAGTTAACATCCTTGGACCTCCGTCATCGTTTTTTTTCTTGCCTTGCCTTGTTTCTCGCCGAATTGGAGGCTGAGAATAGGATTATTGGTATTGGTATCGGTATTGGTATGGCGTCTAGTGAGACTAGCGCTACAAGTCCCTCGCCTACAGGGCCGGATACTCCAATTGGTGCATAACATCGTTTATTTTGTTCTCTTTCTTCTATTCGAATTCGTCATGGCTGCTACTCCCTCCTCCCCTCCCCCCACCCCTTCCCCTCGCTCTTCCTCTTCCTCTCACTCCCCCTCCACCTCATCATCCTCACCACACCTAACTAACCCCTCCCCCCCCACAGACACCACCCCCCCACCACCACCCCCAGTAACCCCACCCCCCTCCTCCTCCTCCTCCCCTTCAGTCCCGCCCACTCCACCCCCAAGCTCATCCTCGACCCCGGGACCGCCACCCCCCGTGAGCAGCGGGGGGTCAAGCGGGTCCAGCGGGGCCAGTGGCGGCAGCGGCGTATCTAGCTCCGTGCCTCCCTCGAGCTCGGTTGTCCCGCCGAGTTCGAGCAGTGTGCTGGCGTCGGTGACGACGACGCTGCAGACGCCGTCGACGTCTGTTGGGGAGAGTACTTCTGTGTAAGCGTCTACCTCGGACTGAGGTTTTATTTCTGGGTGATTGGTGCTGACGCGTTGTTGTGGGCAGGGGGACTTCGGATGGACAGGTGTTTACGACGGTGGTTAGTGTGACGACGACGGTGGCTCCGGGGACGGTCGTGACTGGTCCGGCGGAGACGGTTCATCGTAGTTCGACGAATGTTGGTGCCATTGTTGGTGGAGTCGTTGGTGGTAAGTCATTGCTATCCTTTCTTTCCCCAATTATTTAATATTTTACTCTGCTACCACCCCATACCCTATATGCGCGCTAACTCCCCCCCCCCCCCAACAGGCGTCGGCGGCCTCCTCGCACTCACCCTCTTAGCATTCCTCCTCCTCCGCTACCGAAAGCGCAAACGCGAAAAAGACCTCTTCGACGGCAACTTCGACCCCGCCAACCACGTCCCCGCCACCGCCCCCCGCATCTCCCTCCCCGACGACGACGACCTCAACGACCTCAACGACGACGGCATGGGCGGACGTCTGGGGTCCGGTGTCGGGGGCGTCGTCACCCCGTTCTCGTATGTCCCGTCGTCTTCTGCTACTGGGAGCGACGCACACTCGCATGGGACTTCGATGGGGTCGCCGACGAGTCCTGATATGAGGCAACACCACTTTGGGGATGCGGCTTTGCTTGGGGCTGGGGCAGCGTATGCACACCACCACCATCAGCAGCAGCAATACAACCCTGGTGCCTACGACAACAACAACAACGGGGGGTACCACCCCAACCCCAACTCCTACCCAGGCGCAGGCCTCGGCCTCTACCCCTCCTCCTCCCCCAACTCCGACTCCGGCACCCACTCCGGTACCGGCTCAGGCTCGGGCTCGGGCTCGGGCTCAACAGGCAGCACCGGCGGGGGATACGCATACCACCACACCACCCCCCCCCAGAACCCACACGCCATGTACCCGAACCTCAATGTCTACCCCATCTCTGCTGTTGCTGGAGGCGATTACGGGAGCGACATCTCCAGCAGTACCGGTACCGGGACGGGTACGGGCACTGGGACTGGGACGACGGGGACTGGGACGGGGGGGAGCGGGGGGATGGGTGCGGGTATGGGTGCGGGGCGGAGCGCGAAAGAGCAGGAGGCGTTTTTGGGGAGGGGGTTGGGGGTTGTTAATCCTGATGAGGGGGGTGGTGGGGGTGGTATAGGTATGGGTGTAGGTGCAGGTGCGGGAGGGGTAGGGGGGATGGATGAGGAGAGGAGGCAGGCGTACCTGAGGAGTGGACCGATAGTGCATAGGGATGGGGGGAGGTTGTCTGCGCACTTAACTGAGGGGGAGGGAGAGGAGGAGGAGCAGGCGGAGATACCGCCGACGTATGATAGTTTGCCGGCGGAGGATAGGAGGTGAGGGGGAGATAAGATCTTGTGTGATGTAAGGGGAGGGGAGCGGGTTCACTCTTCCGGCCCTGATAAAAGTTAAACTCTCGACCTCTATACGCTCTTACGTTTCATGTTTATATGACTCGCTAATACCTTCATCGAGTTCCCTTTTCATACCTGCATACTGCTACTGCATATACACATATACTGTTACATAACACTCCATTCATCTTTCGTTTCTCCCCATTCTTCCCTTTGTTCAGATTCTGTACTACCCGTTCTGATGATGACGACACGTAAATCAATCGTGATCAGTATATGTACACTTTGAATGTTTTTTTTATTTACGCTTAATTAACTCGTTCCCTATGATCATGATGTGGAATGTCGATTCAACGCTGGTACTATGGGCGGACGTACGAGTAACTTGTAAGATAAGGTTAAGCATTCCAGGCAGGCTGAGATGACCTCTTTGACATTTGCTATTTGCTATTTGCTATGCGTCCCATCTTCTCGCACACCTGACACCTGAGATCCAAACGCATGTTTCCGAATCCGTGGGGCATTTGCGACTCTGCCAAGAGCGGTTAAATCAGTGCTACTAGTAGACTGTAGCTATAGCCATAGGGAGTTGGGACTGTGATCATTGGCAGAGGCCGTGGCCTCAGGCTCTAGTACACCTCAGCTCAGCTCCGAGTCAGCCTGCTGCCTTGAGTCAGGACTCAGACGTGAGATGGAATGGGGTAGGGGTGGGGTTGGAGGACTTCTGTGTCTGTTTTTGGTGTTTTGCTGCGTGGATGTGTGGATGTACTACTACGAGTGTACCGTGACCATTTGATCTTCACGAAGCGCCGGTGAGTACTAGGCGCCCTATGATGGGTGGACTTTTGGTTTGGGCCACCACGATGGCCACTGTGCTTATCCCCACTTCCCAGAAAGCATTTTCTCTTCTCCGGGTACTCGGAATGCGAGTCCGACTGTGGTGGCGGCAGCACTGGCAGATGGGGTATCGGGTTCTACTACTCAGATGCCTCATGATTTTTCGTCGCTTTTGACATTATTCTTCTCCTTCTCTGTGCTTCATGATTGGCTGAACAAGACGTGAATCGTGAGGAACCATCTTCAAAGTCGGCCGAAAAGGCTGAGGATACTCACAGCGTAAAACCTCAAGACTCATCCAAAATATCTAGCCGGTTCGTCACCCACAGTAACCCCCAATCCCACTCCTTACTCACCTCTTTACAGAGTCACTCTCAGCGGTCTGCCCAACGCCTTAGATGGAGTCGGAGCACAAGAAGGCCGTATCCTCTTCGCTACAAGAACAAATACGAGTCTTTAGACCCTACCCTCCGTCGCCCTGGTCGTATGGACATCCACCTTCAATTCTTGCTTGCTAGTCAGTTCCAAGCACGGGAACTGTACCGCTATTCTATCTCCCCGTTGGAGAGGGAGAAGAGGAAGACTTGGCTGATGCCAAGGAAAGTTCGGACTCAGGCTACGACTCTGATTCGAGCGAACCTGAAAAGTTGATTGGTATCGATTCTGCTTCGGAACATTCGTCCTCTGGCTCCTCGGATTCCTCGCCCAGCACATCGAGTGCTACTCTTGTGCCTACTGCTAATGAAGATATTCCGATGTTTGGTCACTCCCATCTCGAGCGCGCTCCAAAGCTATCGCGTCGTAAGATCATGAAACTCGCGGCCTAGTTCGCTGATGCTATTCCTGAACGAAAGTTCTCGATGGCGAGCTTGCAAGGTTACCTCATGGGGTACAAGACTCGCCCTCTTGATGCTGTCAAGGATATAGTGGTGTGGGTGGATAAGGAGCTCTCAGATAAGGCGATCGATGTGGCGGCCCCTGATGTCAAGACTGAAATATAGTGCACGAGGTCAAGCGAATACGAGCGGATTCACAGCCGTCGTTGCTCACTATCATCCATACTCAAGACGTCCGTATGTGCAGCTCCATTCCACCCTGACCTTACGCAGTTTATCAAACGCCGCCCAACGCTTTCTTCGCTACCTCTGAAACGATTTAGCAGTACGAATCCGGTAGCTGTTTTCGGATGTCTAACACTATGTTTCCGCACTTGTCGCGGATGTCCTGCCAAGGGCGCTAATCACAGGAGAGTTAAAGCTAGTGGATGGTTAGAAAATGGGTGTTAGAAAGCTCCGTGGAACTTACTAGGCAACGTAGGATGGCCGATAGCAATATCTGACAAATCAAATCGACAAGTCAAAATTGTCAAGAGTGACTTGAGAATGACTGTATAGAGAAACGCTACGTGGCCTGAGCGTGTGTGTGTGTGTGCCTCTCTTGGTGTATGGATAAAGGTCCGAGTCGTAGTGGATCACAGTGGGTCGAAAGGAACCCTTTCCTGCTCACATGGAATTACTCACAGGGAAATAGAGAATTAAGCACCATCTTCGGTCTTTCTTTCTCTTTAATGTTTGGAGTAAATCCTCTTTCGAGTGGGTAGTAGTAGCTAGAAGAGAACAAATTTTGAGCGCGATGACGGTTTGGACGAACCAGTGTGGGTCGTGGAAAAGTTATTTTTTGGGGATGATTCGCATCACGGCCAGCCTTTGTTCAGGCTGACCACAGCCATATCATTTAATGACCGAAACGCTTCTATCACAACTTCAAGTTGCGAATTACTTCTATCGTCAACCATGCATCGCGCATTTCACATACAAGAGATCCAAACTTTGATATTTGGCTACTTTGAACCTGAAAACTTTGTGGAACCCGAACGTCAGCTAAGAGCAGGACCAGGCGGTCAAGCGAGCCTCCTAGTTAATCTTGCAAACCTTGCAAGAACTTGTAAGGGATTCACAGGTATGTCATTCCTATTGCCGAACTATCGCCAACTAGTGCTGATAAACCGGATATCAGACCGTGCCCTTACCATATTATGGGTCTACCAAACCAATTTGTCGTCTTTGATCAAGGTTATGCCTAGCGATTTGTGGAAGCTTTACACTGAACTACGTCCGGCGACGTGGACACAATCGTACGTTGAACTGGTGCGAACATCGAGCTCGCTCATTTTCATCAATACGATACTAAGAGCTTTGGTCTCACAGGAATTTACCAGGGAACTCAAAGACAGTGATTGGGCTCGTTTCGACTACTATGCGCCACGGATGCGATCCCTTCGATTGCCACCTTCAAAACTGTCCTACGGGACATTCGTCCGTGCTGAGGTCATTATGGCACTCTCGTCATATCGACCCAACCATGCACTCCTTGGAAATCTCCATACTCTTGTTCTCAATGTCCACTCCAAACGCGTCCGGACGACATTACCATTTCTGCCTTGCTTTCTAAAAAGTTCATTAACAAGCATCGACATCCACACTTCTGTTGAAAAAGTAACTCGAGATCCCGTTCCAATGTTGCTCGCCTCGATGGAACGCCTTTGTCCAAACATCTGCAACATTAGATTTCGTTGTCAATGGCAGCAACACGTCCGATTTAACGCTTCTGCTGCTCTGGAATCTCTTATATGTTCCCTGGAGCACCTTCAGTCCGTAAATATTGGCATCACACATGGAAAGTCACGTTTGTCCTCCAGGGTTGTAGAACACCTGGGAAGTCGTCTTGAGCTCACCGTATGCAAATTACAAAACGTTGTCCTTGACACGGATCCTGGTGCAAAGCATGTATTATCCACAGCAGGTGGATGCTTTTCGCAACTTTCAAACCTGGTGTTCACTGCCACCGGCCTCATCAAGGCATCGAGCAGTGTTTCGTCCTTATGGCGTCCCTTGGAAACCTTGGCTATACATATCACTGACCCTAGTCCCCAACTCTGCTCCGTTTTTATCCTTACCAGTATTTTCCCTGCACACCCCTGTGTCGCTTCTCTGAAGTCAATGTCGATCAAGATCGCAGACTTTATTGAATATCCCGATACCACTCGGATGGGAATATACGCCACTGCAGGGGCACTCCGACCACTATTCTGTTTAACGGCGCTTCAACGTCTCACAATCGATCTACCATGTGGATTTGGACTGGATGACAACTGGGTGTTGGAAGCCGCAGCATCGTGGCCAAACCTCAAACGTCTCGCCCTCAGAGGTGATAGATGGGATCGTGTTGATCCCCAGGTTACACTTTCCGGGTTAATCCCGCTTCTGGAATATTGTTGTGATCTCTCCATGCTCGAGATTACAATTGCTGCAGCTCCATTCCACCCTGACCTTATGCAGTCTCTCAAGCGCAGCTCAAAGCTTTCTTTTTTATCTTTGGGGAGATCTAGCATCACGAATCCGATAGCCGTTTTTCGATGTCTGACACTCATGTTTCCATACTTGTCGCAGATTCTCTGCGAAGGACGCAACCAGCAGGAGGATGATGACTGGGACATAGTTGCAAATCTGGTTGACGGGAGTTCTCTACAACTTAGGCAAGATAGGATGATCGATAGCGATGAAGACTGAATGTCTGTCTTCCTTCACCTTCAGGTTCCGCCTGTTCCTGCCTGTTCGGACATGGTTATTCACTAACGAAGCCTGAGGTTGAGTAGAAATAATTTGACTGTGGCTTCTGCCTCCTGCATACCTACTCTGTATATTCAGTCGCACAGGGGCATATCTCTTCTTTCCAATACAATGTTACAAGTGATATTTACCGGTTCACC
>JABCKU010000249.1:0-12755 GCA_018221655.1 Myochromella boudieri | reverse complement strand
CGATTTTACTTAATATTGAATCTGGTGGCGTGGCGATCGTCTTTACATTCACTTACAAATTGGGGCTTCATGCAGTGCAAAGATGTGTTCAACGTTGAGTGCGGAAAATACCTATTAAGGGCAGGGATGATTCATCAGAAATTCCGTCTTCAAATCTTTTGGCAGAATCAGACAGATAAATCAGATAATTGTGAGCGAGGCGCTAAGGGCTGAATGAAGGTGGACGTAAAGAGGAGGAAAGTGTTCATTCGCAAACTCCTCCCCGCTCGAATTCAGCCCAGAGGCCGGTAATGTGTTAAGAGGGATGCAGGCAGGGCAGAACAAAAAGGGATAGATGGCTACTCAGACAGTAGGGCAGACCACTTAAGGCTGCACCGCTATGCGTGACTAGATACTGTTATGTGGGTCCATAGGTAGACACCGTGAGCTGCGGCCTGCTATGAGGGCGAGAAGATCATCATTAAGAAGAGAATACATTCGACATACGTCTTCAATTGAGATCCTTCCATGCTCCTATATCCCTGTATCTGTATTTATCTAATATTCCCGCAGCACTCGGCAAAAGGAAAACATCAGATATCACGGTGGTCATGCATCGTAAGTAGTGCCACTGGACACAATGTGAGCTGGAACCGTCGTATTTATAAATAATAAAACAGCATACTGCGCTTGCATGCCATTGAGGTACGGATTCGAAGGGACTTCAAGAGAGGCGGACGATGCGTTGATGGCAGAAGAGAAGAATTGGTGAAAGCGGCAAGCAAGGATGTTCCATCTGCTGGAATCTAGGCACGATCCGTAGACGATGATGTAGTAAAATGACGGCTGTGTGAGCACAAATGCATTATTCAGGATTTGGGGCGTCGACATCACGAGAAGCTCGCCTTAAGAAATCAGCGCGGTCATGATCATGATGAACAAGAACCAAGAGAATTACATCCTCCGAGTGCCCCGAAGTCCTATGATATCAGCCAGATCTTGAGTATATGTATCCTGCACGTGGTTTGTGTTATAATTAGTAGCGTATTCCGAATGGAAAGAAAGCCAAAAGAAAGAAGCACCTTTGTCATAGACCGGTTTTTCGTGGGCTTAGAACCGCCTAGCTTTTCGTCGTACAAGATTTCTGTATTCACTGGGTATTTGTGAATTGCAAATCCTGGTGATCGAGGCTGAGCGCTGTTCAAGTTGGACTAAGCGAGAACTTGAACGGGATCCAGTAAGTTCAAAGTTGGTGATTGATGCGTTATGTGGGAAACTTGAACCGCCTTTGTCATTGTTGAACACAACGACAAGGCTTCATTCATCAACATCAACAACCGCCAAATTCCATCCCTTGAAGCTGCCCTAGATGCAACTCTTCGCCAGCTGCATATTTTGTGCTCGACATAGTGGCACTCTTGGTTTGTATACACTCTCGAACTCTCGCCTCTTGCCATGGAAATTACGAGCGCTGGCCCCTCTCAACACGGACAATAAATGCATCATACTGGGTATGTCAGATTCTGAGGTCCACCGTACCTTTTATGTTGATACTGACGACCAGAACTAGCATTTACCCACTAGTGCTTGTAGCAAGTTCCGTCAAACATCGGCAACCCGCACAGCGACAAACCCTTGTCCCCACACAATTCGTCACTCAGTCTCAACATTCGGAGACCGGAGGTCCGAACACCATGACTATGTACGCTCCCCATCCTGCCTCAAATCCGAAATTTGTACTGACGAGGACAACAGGTGGTACTGGATAGCCATGGCACCCCGTTCAATGTGGATGGAATAGTAAGAGGATGCGTTGGGCGAATTGGCGATGTGGTTTTCTGGCTACGCGTTGTCGTCATCGCCTCCGCTTCCTCAATGTCATTCTCAGTCTCAATCTCAAACAGGTCAGTTTCATCCTCGAACTTTAATTCCACATGGGGCGTTTAGGCTAGCATTATTCTAAAATCCTGGCTCACCGCATTCTCTCTAGATCAACTGCTAGTACAGCCGTTCCCCACCCAGGCTTTCTTCCCACCAACAACACGTGGTCGACGACAAAGACACCCAACCTTCGTACTACTGCAAATATACATCCATCCCTCCCGCATGCGCCATATTCTTTCCCTCCTCTGGCCCATCCCTCTTCGAAAATGCCCCAAAGGCGCATAACAGGGGAGCGTTCCCGACACAGGCATGGATTTCATCACGAGGAAGACTCAGACAACTCACATGAAGGAACAACGAAGAGGAACGGCTTCTGGATTCAAGCACGGAAGAGCTGAAACACGCGCTGGAACCATTAAAGTTATAGAAAACACGAGGTTCTCCACCCCTTCTTTCGCCGCTCCCGTCCCAAAAACACAAACACAAGCAACACGTTTTTCGCTCGTAACACTCCTCATCCCACCATACCGTCACCAAAGAAAACAGGACTCCTGAGGATACGAATCACTGTGTGAGGCATGGTCCTACGACGGTGTCACTACTAAGGAAGGAGAGAGAAAGGGCAGCAAGTATCAGTGCAGGCGGGAGCGGAAGTGGGTTATCTGGGAAAATTGGGAGGATATTCGCACACCACTCGAGCCCTAGTACTAAGACACCTCATCGCATTTGAACTTGAATGCAGCATCGATTTCAGCGGCGTTTTACGGGGAGCCCGATTTAGCATCGAGGTTCTTTGTGCTTAGGAAGCGGCGGGACCGATCGTGGTTACCGACGCTGCTGCTGCCTGGGCACCAGTTTGGCAGTGACGACATCACCTACCCCGCCACCAACCAAGGAGAAGGAGAGGAAACTGGTCGATGAAAGTGCTCAAAGCATTTCGGAAATTCAAGTCTCCCTTCACCCAAGCTCGCTCCAAGCCTAGTGTAGCGAGGCCGCCATGACTACTACACTATTATCCTCTCTGTCGCCGGAGGAACCTCTCCATTTGTCTATTGCCGACGATGGAGTTTCTGGGGCACCGACCAAATTCAACATACACCATTGTCAGTAAACTCAGCTGGGGTAGCATTCTAGAGTTTGGCTGGCTCAGTATGGGAGGATACGTGCCATAACGTCACTTTAAAAACAAATCTCAACATTTTTATACATCTCTAATGCTCCAAGCGCACCCAAGTCGTGCCCCTACATCGCTATCAAAGTTTTAGCAGTCCAGTCCATCTCCGTACAAGGCCGGCTTCCCAACGAGTTACATTTACTATAGCTTTTCGAGGACACAGGGGAGCCATCTACCAATCCCGGATACAAGCATATCCTTTCCCTCCTAGATACCTTCGAAGTATCTCCCCTCTCGCGGGGAGCATCTTTACTTGGTCCAGGAACCGATACGTTTATTCTCAAACGACCGGGACCAGAGGAGGCTTCCAATTCCGATGGTGGTGCGCTCACCTTCGTTATTCTGTGTGCTTGTGACTCACAAGAAGTTGGGAGATAAGATATCAAACCTGATAATATTCTCATAACGCTCCGCTCCTCAACTCCAATTGACATCGAACCTCACGAAACGGACTTGTTGGAGGCATCTTCTATAGCCCCACCCGCGAATCCTCCTGACGCGATCCTTTCTCGCCCTCTACAAGCTTACTCCTCTGACGAGCTTTTGCGCATGCTACAAGCAGGAGAATCAAAGCTCAACATAGAATCGAACGACTTCAGTACTGGTACGTTATCTCTCTTCTTGGCATGCGTTAGCCCACCATATTTAATCACCACGTTGTACTACAGTCATTACAATAAATGGCTTCCACCCCGAACTCATCCAATCCATTGCTCTGCGCTCATTGCGAGTCATCATGGGATATGAATGAGATGCGAAGGTCGAGACACGGAACTTAGGCCGCTTGACGAGTCATTACTGGTCATCCGCTCTTTGTATATTGGCTTATCATACAAAGTCCATGGCAGATATTCGAATTCCTCGCCGCCAGTGACCTCCTCGTCCCCCACAGCAGCCTAACCTGGACCGCCGAAACTTACCACATGCCCGGCGTCTCTGGGGAACCCCTCGATCTCCCCCACTTCTGTCGAACGTGGAAGTATCTCGAGGAATACTTCGATGACAGAGGTGAGCCATACATAAATCAATCAATTATTCGCGGGATCTTGAAAACACGGAATTCAGGACTACGTCCGCGGCGCTGTGCGGTTAGGAGGGAGCTCTGAGGAAATCCGACTTGATTAGGGATAAGGAGATGCCGTTGTGTCTCGAGTTCCTGTACTCGATGTTCAGGTTATCCGTCTTCCCAGATCCCCCTTCTCCCAGCTAAAACTGTTGTGCTTTTTAGTACCGTTGCTTATTTTGTGGCCGTTATTATCACATTCACGGTATGCGCGTCAAGGTATCGACAAAGCCCCTTACATCCAACCCATGACCCGGCCCTCTCCTCCTTACTATTAGTGCATGATGAGGAGCACACGTCGCTATGCCCTCAGTATATGCGTGTTTTGCGGTCGTTCAGTGGATAATGAAGCTGTTGGGTGGGTGGATGGATGAGACACTGCTCCAACGCCGGCCTCGACGAGATCAAAGCCTTTTCCCAGCTGCCATACTGGCGTGAGGAGATTCGAAGGCATTGCCACTGCTTTCGTGGGATGTATACTGTACAAAGGCCAAAGCGAGGGTAGGAGGTGGGAGGTGCCTATGTTGCGACTCCGACTCGGTAAGTAGATACATTGAAGTTCTTTATTTGATGTTTCCTAACTCTATCCAAGCTCTCAGTCAGAAACGACGCCTCTGGATCCACTACCTTCGGCAATGCTGTTTAGTGGCCACGCTGCACCCGTGACCAAATTGTTAAAAGGAAAAGTAATCGAGCACGCGCACGCAAGCGAACACAGTCCTAAGCCACACCACCCCCTCGCCCTCGCCCACTTTACACTGTACTGCCATGCATACTACTATCCACCCAATGTACCGGGACAGGAATATCAAGATACGGGTCTCTGAGGATAGTAGGAGTGGGTCAGCAGCCAGCGGGGATGCGGGCAGAGGTTGGCATACTCGTTCAAGCGAGTCGACGTTTCTCTCTGCTCCCCCGCGCTCAAGGCGTATTATTCGTCAGGCACTTATATATGAACCAAGCTCGAGGGAGCCGCGCGTGATGGCCCCTGGAGCTAAGTGATGCCGTTGACGTGGACAAGGAAAGCTGGTGGTGACGAGGGTATGTTGAATTTCCTTTTCTTACTTGTGTATCCAAATGAACGTTTTCATATAGGCGGCTGACATCGATAGAGCCACAGATTTTAAGACGCTGGACGCTGGCGCGGGTGATTCTCAGATAAGCTGTATTGAGAACGAATGGAATACTGGTTGGTCGGGGACAGGAGGTGTTGGCCATCCACCGCCGCCTATACCATGACCCTATCCATATGCACCGCCATCGGAATGCTCTGCATCTGAGGACAGCGTGCATTCTCAGGCGTATCCGGATTCCGTAACTATCCAACGCTTGACCGACCATTTTTCAGAGGGTGGTAGTGTTGGCCGGGTCATGCATTGGTCCTGCTCCTCAAGAACCTTTGCGAAGGCAAATGGGGACTCCTCACACGTTTCCGCAACAGGGATACCTACTCCTGCCCATCCCTGCTTGCCTCGGTACTCGACACCCATAAGTCTAGCTAGGAGCTGGGCAGGGCTACGGAGGTGGTATGGCACCATCCCTACCCCCCTCTCCTTCTTGTTCGTGGAGCTGGTTCGGTGCGCACTGGTGCTTGACTAGAACTATTTACGTCTGAAGGGTGCATTGGGAATTCGGGTCGTTGATGCATCTGTGATGGTAAGTAACAAGTTTATTATCTTTACCTTTATCTCAAGATCACGCATTGGACTGACATATTTTGGTAGCCATACACACCTACGGCGCACACTCAAGCTCCTGTTTACATCGTTGCTGAAAGGGCGGCTGATCTGATCAAGGAGGCGTGGAAATCGTAAACAGCACTGTCTAGTCAACGTGTAACCCGATTATTACTGCCTCTTCAGTACTGTGGTTCGGCATCCGGACCACATACCATACTTGCCGAGCAGTAGTGTCCTTTTGACGTCAGGGGCGCATGCCAGAAGCGGTGTGGGAGTTGATTAAATGTTGTGCATTATTGAAATATTGAAATGGTAACACAACGAACACCTACGAGACAACGGAACGGATAGAAGCAAAAAGGGCAGATCTAAACTCGGGAGTCCATAATCGTAAACACATCGATGAGGGGGCTTCCCGAGTTCAGGGTGCTGAGTAAGCGTGGCATTAAAGGCACTGACGACTGTTGAGGGAGTGCTGAACGCCGATTTGGTGACAACTGGGTTGGTGGCCCATCGAGTAGGCCTTGGCCGCGTCCGTGGCAGGGCCAGCAAGCATTTGAAAGGCGGAATGGATGCCGTGCCGTGCTGCATGGAGGCTTTGAGGCTGGAGGTTGACTCCATGTTGGACAAGGGCCATATTTCCAACCTCCTTAAACGTGCTGAGTAGGCAAGTGGCTCAGATGCTGTGCGGGTGGATTGGGATTTTGGGGCGCGTGTTGTGCGATTGGCATCGACAATGGAGCCGACAACCCTTGGAACAGTGGGTGCTTAAGGACGCCTAGGGTTCCTGATCAAATATCCTGTTGGGCTGTATAAACCATGTTTATATGCTAATTAACACACCTTGACTGTCGCATTCGTCTTACTCTCTCTAATGAAAATCACAGTTAGTGGAGGTCGCGATGGTGGGGCTGCTACCATGGGTAGTGTCTCAGGGGGCTGTGGTGGAGTGGCGCTAACCAGAACGGCGCCTGTGGCATTGGTAGTATCTGGTGGTATGCGTGGGAACATCGATGTGCTGGGCAACGATCAAACACATCTAATACTGTGCACCAGATATCTAAAGGCAGCGAACGAATAATAATGCGCATCCATCCAACATTCCATCCTTGCGTCCTCCCTCATCATGGCTTGTATCCCCTCAAACTCAGATATCACAGGCATTGGCGTTAGAACAGCAATCTACGCCCAGAACCTCCTTAGCTTAGTCCCCGCAATTTTTGCACTCCTCGACAAGAAGGTCACGCTGACCAAACTAGAGAATTTAGAAACCCAATCGACAACCATCTTGATCACAGCTTTCGCCATCCTCCTCTCTGCAATCATTCAAGCTTTGAGGCAGGACTTGACCAATTTCCACGCCGCGATTATACTGAACCTTAGCTGGATCAACAATACGAACACCTTCATTTATTTTTTACTCTATGTCCATCATCATGCAGGTCGTCTTCGAGTGGAACTGAGATACGGTCCGCGTGCGTCCGATTGGATTAATCTGGCAAAGAGAGCCTGGAGAAATCCGGTCTTCGTGATAGGTTCCCTGCATTTGTCTCTCATGGCAGCAGTCGGGATATGGTTTTGGAGTAAACCAGCTACGTTTGGCCGTGAGGTGTCGTGTTCCACATCTGTTGTGGTCTTTGGTTGGAGCGTATCACTTCGATCGACCGGGCTGCGAGGCTGGTCAATCCTCATATACAGCCTCCTGCTTGTACCAGGTTTAAACCTGATGGCACCCGTCGCCTTTCTGCTCATACCGTTTCTCATATACAAGTACATGAGAGATAAATTGACCAACAAGGGAGGGAGGATCATACCCATTACTGTTGGACTTGCAATACTTGCCGTAATCAACACTGTCATGTTGGTTGACGCTGAAGTTGCACTGGAGAGAAATAAGCCATTCCTGGAGAAGGGTGACACTGTCTGGACATTTGGACAGACCTTGGCAATGTTGCTACTTCTTGTTCCACTTCGTGATATAGGTGAAACTCTCCTTGAGCGGCGCGTGAAACAGTTTGGGCAGAAACTGTTGGAGCAATCAAAAGCAGGAGAGTTTAAATGGGTTCAGGATCTATTGAGGCAGGGAGCTAATCCAAATGTAAAAGGTTAAAGATCAAACTGAGTACATTCATGTCAATACTAATTTGCTATGCTTTACAGCATCCAATGGGACAAGCACACCATTGTTATATGCAGCACAAGGGGGTCATGTGGATATCATTAAATGTCTGGTTGAGCATCATGCTGATGTAAATGCACAGGGTGAGAGACACTTGCTGTTTCCCTCTCCAAATATTCATCTTCTTTCTTTAGAGTGGGTTGGCATGACAGCACTGATGTATGCAGCAAAAGGAGGACAACAGAATATGGCTAACTATCTGGCTATGTATAATGCTAACATAAATGCAAAAAGTACAAGATGTCTACTTTGGCTCACTTCACTCACTCATCTTCTTTCAATAGATACATATGGCATGACAACAGCACTGATGTATGCAGCACAAGAGGGACATTTGAATACACTTGAATATTTGGTTGAGTGTGCCAATGCTGACATACATGCAAAGGGTAAGAGATGTTTACTCTGGCCCTCTTTAATTACTTCTTGTTTCATTAGATACCAATGGCAAGACAGCACTGATGTGTGCAGCACTCAGGGGACATTTGAATATAATTAAATACCTGGCTGAGCATGATGCTGACATAAATGCAAAGGGTCAGAGATGTTTACTTCAGCTCTCTTCACTCACTCATCTTCTTTCTTTAGCGCGGGATGGCATGGCAGCACTGATGTATGCAGCAAAAGGGGGACATTGGGATATGACCAAATATCTGGCTGAATGTGATGCTAACATACATGCAAAGGGTAAGAGATGTTTACTTTGGCCCTCTTTAATTACTTCTTGTTTCATTAGATAGTACCAATGGCAAGACAGCACTGATGTATGCAGCACTCAGGGGACATTTGAATATAACTAAATATCTGGCTGAGCATTATGCTGACATAAATGCAAAGAGTAAGAAATGTTTACTTCAGCTCTCTTCACTTGCTCATCTTCTTTCTTTAGCATGGGATGACATGACAGCACTGATGTATGCAGCAAAAGGGGGACATTGGGATATTACCAGATATCTGGCTGAACATGATGCTGAACATGATGCTGACATAAATGCAAAGGGTATGAGATATTTACTTTGGCTCTCTTCACTCACTCATCTTCTTTCTTTAGCATGGGATGGCATGACAGCACTGATGTATGCAGCAAAAGGGGGATATTTGAATACACTTGAATATTTGGCTGAACATGATGCTGACATAAATACAAGGGTAAGAAATGTTTACTTTGGCCCTCTTTAATTACTTCTTGTTTCATTAGATACCAATGGCACAACAGCACTGATGCATGCAGCACTTTGGGGACGTTTGGATATCATCAAATATCTGGCTGAGCATGAAGCTGACATAATGTAAAAGGTAAGAAATGTTTACTTTGGCCCTCTTTAATTACTTCTTGTTTCATTAGATACCAATGGCAAGACAGCACTGATGTATGCAGCACTTTGGGGACATTTGGATATCACCAAATATCTGGCTGAGCATGAAGCTGACATGAATGCAAAGGGTAAGAAATGTTTACTTTGGCTCTCTTCATTCACTCATCCTATTTCATTAGAGACATATGGCAAGACAACACTGATGTATGCAGTATAAGGGGGACATTTGGGTATCCCCAAATATCCAGCTGAGCATGATACTGAAATAAATGCAAAGGGTAAGAGATGTTTACTTTGGCCCTCTTTAATTACTTCTTGTTTCATTAGATACCAATGGCAAGACAGCACTGATGTATGCAGCACTTTGGGGACATTTGGATATCACCAAATATCTGGCTGAGCATGAAGCTGACATAAATGCAAAGGGTAAGAAATGTTTACTTTGGCTCTCTTCACTTACTCATCTTATTTCATCAGAGACATATAGCCTATACTGTCAACTTTATGCATCATAACAGGCTAGTTAGCATTGAAATGTGGTGCATCATGGATCCTAGTTAGTACCCTCCCACTCATGCATTATATTAGTGTCAGAGCAGCTTGTCCTAAAACACAGGTAAAGCTAAGGCTATGTGAGGTTTGAACATCAATACCTTGTCAATACATTACAATTCATGCATTGACATCAAGTTCTACTCCCTGGTTGCTACTTTAATGCATCATGACTTCTAGACATATGGTCAACCACCACTGTAACCCTAGTCAAGCTAATGCATCACATACCACCACGATCCTGATGCATTGCACTTTTGCATTACACTCTCCTCATGCCCAAATCCATCATGCATGAAAGTACAATCTGCTTATGCATCATACTCCCCTCAGTGCCATCTATTGAGGGTGGCTACTTTGATGCATCGTGACTTCTCTTGTTCTTGCATTACTCCCCTGTCATGCCCAATTCCATGATACATGATCACTGCCCTCAACCCCGTCATTATGGCTGCTTTGTTGCATCAAAGCCACTTCTCGTCTTACCTGTAATCCATTCTTGCATTACTCTATCATCACATTCAGTCCCATGATGCATGATAGTGCTGTCCCACTTTTCTTACACAAATATGCTCCTTTATTTCCTGTAATGATGCATCATGAGTTCCAGGACACACTGTTGCATCACAGCCTTCAAGACGTACCATTCTCCTGGCCAGTTGATGATGCATCATGGACTCCAGACCTGTTCCTGCTATGTGATGCATCATATAGGTCTTCACAAGTCCCACTTTTGTCATGCATTGTACATCCCAAAATACCATCACTTCAACTCTATTGATACTCATGCATTAACTATGACTATCCGCTGAGTTAGTGCCAATGCTCTGGTGCTTTCCAATAATACATTACCCCTTACCAGTTGTAATGCATGACCCGGGTCTAACACATAGTATCACTACATTGTATTGTGTCCTATGTACTACAGAACACATACATTGTATGGTAGTTTACATGAGTGGCGCGCCCAGCTGAGGACCAGCACGCTATATACAGTGTATTGTCGGCCATGGAAGCACTGATAATCATACATTGTAGCATTGAAATATGGTAGGCTGCGCCCTGTGGATGTGAGTGAGTAGGGGTGGAATCTTTGGCCACAGATTTCTGAGGAGATGAGCTCTGTGCCATCTCGGGGGTGAATAATCACAGTCATCCCAAGCAGTATGGCTAGCACAAAACACAATGTAAATGCTAGGCATCAGACAGAAACCTCGGCTGAGGCACATCTAAGTGAGCAAAAAAGCCCCCAGCTGTGGAGCCAGAACTCAACCAACCTGATATTGGAATGTTCCCAGCTGTGGGATGGATGGTGCACAAAAACATTCTTGCACATTCCAGCCAAGAGTGACAAGTAAAATAAGAGGTAGGTCCTCAGCCGGAACACAGATGCAGCACACCTGTGCCATCCAGATGGGTGAGCAGTATGGCCAAGGGCAAGTCCATCCAGATGTGGAAACATGCTATGGCCAAGGGCACAATGTACGTAGAAGCATTCCTAGCCATGGAATGGTGCACAAATGTTTCTCTTATGTTCTGGCGGAAAATGACAAGTCAAAACATAGGCAGCCTCTTGGCCAAAATACAGATGCATGCACACCTGAACATGGAAATGTGCTACAGATGAGGACATGATGTACTTAGATGCACGCACTCCTGGCCGTGGAATGGTGCACAAATGTTTCTCTTATGGTCTGGCAGAAAATACAAGTCAAAAAATTGGCAGCCCCTCAGCCGAAATATGGATGCAGGCACACCTGTGCCATCCGTCCAGACATGGAAACATGCTACGGCCAAGGGCATGATGTACTTAGATGCATTTCCGGCCGTGGGATGGTGTACAAGCATTTTTGGTATGATCCAGCCGAAAACGGTAAGTCAAAAAATACGCAGCTCCTTGGGAGGAATTAGGATGCAGGCACACCCACACCACTCAGAGGGATGTGGAGACATTTTATGGCTGAGTGGATGATGTACTTAGATGTATTCTGGCTGTGGAACAGTGCACAAATGTTTTCTCATACATTCTAGCCAAGAATGATAAGTCAAAATATGGATGCAGGCATACCTGCACCATCCAAATGGACATGGAGACATCCTATGGCTGAGGGCATGATGTACCTAGATGTATTTCTTATATAACTATTCAGCCTATTGGCTGGGATGTGAATGCAGGCACACAGTATAGACCTCAAGATGACATCTCATGGCAACTGCAGTGCCAATACCATGTACCATACACATCCAACAAATTCATATACTTGCAGTGCTCACAGGCACATGTCTTATACTACATGTGAAAATGTGGCTATCCAGATGAGGGTGTGTATACTTTATAGGGTGTGTGTATATTATTCAGAGTGGCACAGTATTCACCTACAACAATGCCATTAGAAACACAAAGTCAGTTGTCTACAAAGCATAAGAATCACATCCCAGAAATGAAGTTGAGTATATGAATTTGTCAGATGTTTATTGTGGACCATATAATGTGCTGTGTATGTATATATGTCTAAGTACATCATGCCCTTGGCTGTAGAATGTCTCCATGTCTGTCTGGACTGCATGGGTATGCTGCATCCATGTTCTGACCAAGAGGCTGCCTATTATTTGACTTACTACTTTTGGCTGAGAGCATATGAGAAATGTTTGTATACCATTCCACAGCCTGGAATACATCTAAGTACATCATGCCCTCAGCCGTAGCATGTTTCCACATCTGGACAGAAGGCATGGGTGCTTCCTTTTTCTGGCTGAAGGGCTGCCTATTTTTTGACTTACCGTTTTTGGCCAGAGCATACCTGTCAGGGTTTACATAGTTAACTATTATTTTTGCATATTGATTTATTATCTTCCATCTGATTTCTATATTTATTCTTTGATGATATCATATGATGTCAGTAGAGCTGCCACATCATATGATGTCATT
>JABCKU010000248.1:0-19645 GCA_018221655.1 Myochromella boudieri | reverse complement strand
GTGACTCAACATCACTATAAACCTATGAATGAGAAATGAGCAAACGTACACATTCTCTCCATGTCAGAAGCGGAGGACGTTCTTCTGCTTTATTGGAGCATTGAACACATGTGAACAACAGATTACGTTCCCCCAATTCAGATGGGAGTGTGGTATGGGGATCCAGCCCGAGGAGTTCCAACAAACTCATCGCACCGACGTATCCCCGCTCACTAAGCTCGGGAGGGCCGATTTCTTGTGCCCCGCCACATCTCAAATGTTTAACAGCCGCCTGCCAGCCTACAATGCATCCAGAAGTTGGCACCCGTCCAAACTTTTCGCAAAACGCGCATCTGAAGACAAAGGAAACGGTAGCGATGTTCTGCGGGCCATGTTTTTTGTTAAATGCACGGGCGTTCTTGACTGGAGTTGGGAATAAGGAGCAAAACTCGTCCAAGGTCGTCGGTGGCCAACGTTCAACGAACGATGCAATTGATTCTGAGACTTGCCCGTCATCGAGAGGAAAGTCAGCTGGCGCCACGACCATTCCAGCAAATGGCTCGTAGAGAACGATGTTTAAAGTCGTCGGAAGGGCACTCCGGACTTGGGTGGGAAGCGAATCGCAATGACTGTCGAAGGCTTCTCTAATGGCCAACATTCGAGAGTCCAAAAGGATTTTTTGTTCGCATTCCGTTCGATTCTTGACAATGTCGTTCAAAATAGAGGATAGCTGAGGTTGAAAGTCTACCCAGTCTAGGTGAGATGTGAGTCTCCTGGAACGGGTGGGATAAACGAAAGGTTTACTACGGCGGATCATTCGAAGCCGTTTTCTGGAGCGTAGTCCCGTGGACGGCAAAATCAGTAATGCGTCGTAGCTTTCAAGCAGTGCCACAATGTCACCCTCATGTCCAAGCGATTTGAAGCGCTTGAAAAAGCTGTGGCAAGATCCTCATCTTGAATAGTCCAGCCCAACTAAAGACTTACAATGTTTTCATTTTGCTGTATTCAACCTCAATCTGGCCATCAATTTCGTTAGCCCACACAGTGGAAGCCACGGCGTTCTAAAACGGAATGAGAGAGATGTATGGAGGTGGTGAAATTGAAATCATGCTCACTTCGGTTAGTTGCTTTATCGTTGCGGAACTATTATCTTCGAGAAGAAGGACGCCTGGCCATGGAAAGCTATTGTGCATTTCATTATCGACATATGAATGTCGGGCCGCCATACGATCGGCAATAAACTGAACGGCATCGTGTCTCGTTTTCCATTCTGGCTGCTTTGTGCTAGCGTCTGGTACAACATTCTGTGAGAGGCTGCTTAACAGCGGAACAATACTTAAACTACCTTCTATTTGTTTGGTCACGGTTGTGGTGTCCGACTCATTCCTGGATATTTGCTCTACTCTTTGGTATCGTCAGCTTTAATGTATAAAATAGCTTTGTTGGCTCCTGACCTATTAAACATGCAATCCCAGCATAAGCGCCTCCTCCAGTAAAAATCTGGTTCTGCGTAGCTTGCCTCGCAGTCCTACGATCTACGGTCGGTATCGGTGGATAATTTAGATAGGTTTGTACCGACCTGGCACGAATAAGCCCCGAATAGGAGATTAGCCCATTTAGGATAGGGCATGTCAGGTGGACAGGGCGGGAGGTTTAGTTGTCTGTTGAAAGACTCCGCCCAAAGCCATTCTGAACGTAATGACATGACAAGGGCGCGAAAAGTTTTTGTTGTATGCGATAATTGAACCAGGTCAAGTGGATGGAGCTGTGTTAAGACCTATAGGGCATCAAGTTGAAGGTGAGACTGCACCATAGAAACACGCCAAACACACCTCGATTAATATCTCACGTGGCTGTAAGAAGAGACAGCTAAGGTTGGTAAAGCGCTTGGTTCGTGGACGCTTTTGTTTTTCTTGCCTTATAACCGCGGAGGCGCGCGAGTTCCCTGAAACATTCGTCCAGCCACATATAAGCCAATCTAACATGTAAGGACTATACAATCAAGCCTTACAGTTTTTCTTGGCCTGCTTCATCCAATAGTTGTATGATTGTTCGTTCCGCGACACAACAGTCCAGTTCCATTCATCTTCTTGAACGTCGTAAAATGGTAAACCATTCATTCTATAGGTCTAAACAGCACCGTTAGCGACAAGAGCAATACTTCTCTGAATCTACTTCGGGCTTACATAGGAATTTACTGACAGCTGTGGCTATCCACGCCACCTGCCTAAATGTCGATTGTCATCATTAATACTCTCCTTTCCAGTGATATCGGTCAAAATGAGTCCAAGAATGATAGATTGGTGAACGCCAGAGCGCAGCCGATTTCAATGCAACCGGCGGAGCCGCCCACGTAATCTTAATGTTGTTTGCTACCCACTGATAACATTGACAGCAACGGCGAATCTGACACGAATCTGACGGCAAGTCATTATAATCGAGTAACATATCCATTGCATTCACTTGCTGAATTATGAGGTACGATGATCGAGTACAATGCGATGATCCTCCCGTTTTCTCACTGGAAGTTCTATCACTGAACGTCCTAATAACCTTTGGTGTTCAACGTTCAACCCCGAGAATAAAGTGGTAATGTTCCAAAAGCTTGCTGTTGCCCCAATTGGCGAAGAGAGTACGTTTTTCAGTCTTCTAGCCATCCAGCACGTTTTCGTAGACGATTGCAGGAAATATGCAGCACGTCCAGTGTATGTCAAGGACGTCCTCTCATCGATCCTTTTGGTCGGCCATCGTTTTTCGGATTAGGCGCTAGGGTATATTTCAGTCTTGAAGGATTAGAAGAGATCCGCAGCCGATTCCCAGATGTCGCCCTCCATATCATCCTCTTGAGCTTTCCACCCCTGAATTTTCTCGATATCCTCTGCCGAAAGCACTTTCCATACGGGTTTTTTGTGCTGCTGCCCTTTAATGAAATGAAAAATCTGTTGAAGATATTACTATAACCCTCTCAATAAGAAACGAACAAACATACACATTCTTTCCAGGATAGAAGTGGAGAACGTTCCCCTGCTTTATTGGAGCACTGGACACAGGTGAATAACAGATTCCGTTCCTCTAATTCAGAGGGAAGCGTGGTATGGGGATCTAGCCCGAGGAGCTCCAGCAAGCCCATTGCACCAATACACCCTCGCTCACTCAGCTCGGGGGGTCCCATCGCTTGTGTTCCGCCGCATCTCAAATGCTGAGTTGCCGATTGCCAGCCGACAATGCATCCAGAAGTTGGCTCCCGTCCAAACTTTTCGCAAAACGCGCACCTGAAGACAAAAGAAGCGGTAGCAATATCACGAGAGCAATGCTGTTTGATGAATGCATGATTGCGCTTGACAGGGTTTGGGAAAAGGGAAGAAAATTCATCCAAAGTTTTCGGTGGCCAACTTTCAAGGAATGATGTGACAGTCTCGGAGACTTCGTCGTTATCGAGAGGAAGGTTAGTTGGAGTATTGACCATTCTGGAAAATGGTTCATAGAGAATGATGTCTAATGTTGTCGGAAGGGTTTCTCGGATGTCATAAGGCAGTGAGTCGCAATGGTTGCTGAAGGCTTGTCGAATAGCCAGCATTCGGGAGTCAAGAAGGAGCTTTCGCTCCCACTCTATTCGACTGTTGATGATGTCTTTCAGAACGAGAGAAAGTTTTGGCCGTAAATCCATCCAGTCTTGGCACAAAGTAAGTCCACTGGAACGGTGGATAAAAATCTGAAACTCACGACGGCGGACTATTCGAAGAGGATTCCTGGCACACGGTACTATGGAGGGCAATATCCTTGATGCGTCGTAGCTCTGCACCAGGCTTGTTATATCACTCTCGGTGTGGCCGAGACATTTAAAGCGTTTAGACAGGCTGGAAAAAGTTCTAGTTTATAAATTGTAACTTTGTCTATGGCTTACAGTGTTTTCATTTTGTCGAACTTTTTGTTGTAGTCACCCTCGATTTCATCATCGATTTCGGTGGCCCATGTTTTGGATAACGTGGCATTCTAAATAACGTAAGAGATATGCGTGGAGGCATTGCAAACATTGCTTACTTCACACAACTGCTCCATCGTCGTGGCCAGACTCTTATCCTCGAAAAAATGAGCTTCTTTCCACGGAAGGCTGTCTTGCATATGCTGCATGTAGTTGACAATGGCATCTTGTGCTGCCATGCGGTCGGCAATAAGTTGAGTATTATCATGTTTCACTTTCCATTCTGCTTGCTTTGCGGGGACACCTGAATCAATATTCAGCGAAAGGTTGCTCAACAACACAAAACACTTTAACCACCTTCCTCCTTTTTAGTCAACGTGTCATCACTCTTATATATCTGCTTCACTCTTCGGCGACATCAGACCCAAAGTATAAAACACTGCGATCGATTCTGACCTGTTAGACATACAAGTCCAGCATAGACGCCTCCTCCAAGAAAAGTTTGGTTCACCATAGGTTTCCTCGCAGTCCTATAAACATTTTCGACATCGAATAAAACATTCAGAAAGCTTGGTACCGACCTGGCACAAAAACGCCCCAAACAAGAGATCGGCCCATTTGGGATAAGGCATGTCAGGCGGACATGGCGGAAGGTCGGGTTGTCCCTTGAAAGACGACGACCAAAGCCATTCCGACCGCGATGTCATGATAAGAGCACGAAACTGCTTTGTCGTGCGGGACAGTTGAAACAGATCGAGCGGATGAAGGTGTGTCAAGACCTGTTGTGTGTCAACAGGGAGAAGGAGTACCAGTATATTTCTAACATACCTCAATCAATATTTCAGGAGGCTGAAGGAATATATGACTGAGGTCTGCTAGATGCTTCATCCGTGGACGTCCCCGCTTTTCCTTCTTCACAATAGTAATAGCGCGTGAATTCACTATAAACGTCCGTTCACTGCATCAGTGAATCTATGCAGAGACGGCAGAGACCTCCTCACTCACAACGCTTGCCGAACTTGGTTGTCCAATCATAGTAGTAGTCTGCTCCTCCCTCTGCCACGGTGGTCCAATCCCATTCTTCTCCACCAGTCCCGCAGAAAGGCAGTCCAGACATTTCCCAGGACTAAAAAGTAGAATTAATGAGAAGACTTTCGATGGATGCTTGGTAGCGCTTACTAGAAATAAGACATTACTGACGGTTGTGATCATCATCGCCACTCCCTGTCACTGCCTTTTGTCAATGCTCTCTACTGAGTTCCTGGCTATTATAAGTCCAGATGGAAGATTGTACTACAGCCGATGACAGAGCGCAGGAGTTTTGGCGGTGACCGACAGCAGACATAGAGTTAGAGGCATGGAGCTGGAGGCCATGCTAGGCCATGTCGGGCGTTTGAACTTGGTCACTTGCCAATGGTCTTGGCAAATTCAACGTCCGACTTATCAAACAGAGATATTTACCTGGATGTCTCTTTATCCCTTCTCTACTTGGTCTGCTGGCACCTTAGTCGGTCATCGATCATCCCGCAATACCTGATACTCAAACATTGAATAGGAGCCCGGACCAAGATTTTCTGTCTGGGTGACTGTGGATCCATGTCAGGAAAGCTATAACATCTGCAATGCTCATAGTTCATTGCATTAGGACTCCCTTGGTGGCTAGCGCCTGATTCAAGTTACGCTGTGGGTTCTCTTACGACTCGCGAACATAAATCTGCCAATTCATTTGCTGCCTCTAAATAAGAACTTGCTGTGTTTGACATGAACAAAGTATGTGGCATATGTTTTCGATGTTTAGTGTTCACGCTCCACGGCCCCGTTGCCTAGGCACGCTACAAGGCCGGATCTCATCTCCCCCGAGACGTTAGAGTGCTTACAAGTAGTCTGATGAATCGACCAAGATCGAGACCGGATCAGAAGACTCACTATGACAGAGAGTAGGTTCCAACTCTCTCAATCATGGCACTCATGCTGTACTTCAACGATTGTTGTCCTGGTGCGCGAGGGGTATTTCAATGGCAGACATGATTTGTGATATGGCAGGAACTATCAGTGATTACAGCTGGTCAATTGGCCCATGATCACTTCCGTATGGTATACTCAACGATGAGGCAATTGCAAAATGTTCTCGCTCAGGTGCTCTGAAAGCATTTAGATGAAAAGAAAAGAAGTACTGTCAAGCGGTCACGAAAGAACTTTGAGGTGGCAGGTACATGCTAATCTAGATACCAAGAGAATGTAGCATGTCGCCAGCAACTTAGAACTCAGCGTATTAAACTGAGGCACTCCAAGAAGCTCCAAGACGTCAAGGTAGGAATATTTGGTGCGGAATCTATCATTTCTTTAACGACATGTAAGATTGATTCTTCGAAAGAACGTAGAGATCACTTCGCCCCTCTTCCGCCCAGTGTCTACTTGTCTACCTAACATGACAGATTTCAGATGACCTAAATCACCTATTGATGCGTGGAGATTTTCATTGCTGAATCATTCTCCTATATTTAAGTGATCGTGGCGCTTCTGTGGTTCCATTGCTTAACGGGCGAAACAGTATCATCCTTAGGTGCATCAAAACTCCTCATGTGCTAAGCTCTAGTAACCCCAACGACCCAATATGATATGCATCCTGGTAAGGATTATCATCGTACTGATCAACGATACATTATACATTGGCTTGTATCTTTCGCTGCTATTACTTGCGTTTCAGGCTTGCGTTACTATCCATCGGAGTGGCGACAGATATTCTCCGCCTGAATAACTCGACACCATAGGCGTCGGACCGATATCAACAGATTGCGATGAACAATTGTTCTATCTGTACATCACGCATCTGAGTCAAGTTATTGTTATCTTGCTCTGGAATGATTCTAGCAGCGACAATGTTACAAACCTAATGTTCTCGAAGAAAATCTTCAATCTGATGACAGGCCTGCCACTATTCTCTTTCCTATCCGTAGAAGTGTAGGATCAGAAAACCAGACACAATGGATCGCACGATGGTGAGCCTCAAATAACCATGTCGATCCGTGTATAATGCCGTTTATCTTTGCTGTCTATCACAGTGTCTGTCTTTATCACTTAGGCGGCCTTATGAGTGGTTTTGGTCAGAACGTTCCCCCCCATTGATCTTGATGTCTTATACTGACCGTCTTATCTTAATTGGTTTTCTGTGCGTTGGCGCCTCCTCGTCATATGTTACTTGATTAACGTTTAGGTATTCATGACCTCCTAAAAGTAGGCTGCTCATTTCATCGCCCCAGGTTGCCAGGGCACTGGAATTGGATTTTCCTTCTATTGTACACACTGGCGACACCTTTTCGTTTACTTGGACTGTGACGGCGTCGGACCCGTCAACCTTTGCACTGATTGCGACTGCTCCACTGGTACCCAATACCCTACCGTTGGGGACCTTTGAGACAGCTGATCGCTCAGCTGGCCTGTTCGTGCCACCTTTACCGATGTAAGTGCCCTCCCATGTATCATCCTATTGTCTGAAGGGAGTAGGTCTCCAGGTTCATGGATTGTTGGGAAGGTCGTGGCGCAGTCAGTTCCACCGTAAGTTGCATTTATCTTCTAGCCAATTTTTTTAACACCTTGGTAGCGCATCTGAAATATTGCTGGATTCAATTTTTGTCACTCTTTCATCTCCACCCTTGTCCACCCCAAGCTCCGTGTCTGAGCCCATCACCCATCCGCCCACCTCCTCCCAGTCACATACACAACCCGCATCAAGCGCTCATTCACCGAGTAGTACCAACATGCCTCCGAGCAGCAGTGGACCATCTCAGGCATCATCAACATCAATTGGCCTGGCAAATACTGATGCTGGGCATTCGGGGACGATATCGATTCCAGTGACCAGTAGTAATGGGCAATCAGAGTCGTCGCAGACTCCTACTCAGCGAGGAACCAATACAGCATCGTTAACCGGACCCACCGTTTTCCCAGCCCCTGGGTCCACAAGCACCCACCCAGGTCAGCCAACAAAATCACAAAGTCCAAAGAAACGACTATCTATCGGACCTATTATCATAGGGGGAGTACTTGGAGGCCTTGCCCTCGTGGCCTCACTGGCTGTGGCAGTTCTTCTTTGTCGAAGGCACGCGAAGCGTCGGGACGATTTGTTTCCTTTCGTCTTTAGGGAAGGCCCCAATCAACCTAAAAGCAGGGCTGAAAGTAAAGCTGGTTAGTCTTCGTCCTCCAGCCTTCGTTATAGTTAATCGTCCCCATTAATTTTCCTGGTCAGCTCGGTCGATACTGGTAATACATGAGAAAGCAGCCCCCCGAGAGGTTGAAGGGATGCTAGGTCACACTACCAACCCGAGCCCCCTGGCAGCCCAAGCACCCCCCTCCGACACAGAACAAGCGGATGTGGTTGGGATGCGTCAAGAGCTAACAGATTTACGGATGTATGTTCTCGAGCTAGAGGCAGAACGACGTGGGGAGACTGGTTCTACAGAACTTCCAGGCTACTCAAGTGTGCCATCGCCGGTGTCTCCGACTTTTCCAATACACCGGCCGGTAGAGAATCGGTAAACATGAGCACTTCACTCCTACGTATGGGAGTCTCGAGTCTGGTCGATAAACTCATTCGCAGAAATGCGATATATATTAAGTATATTCTAATTACATAGCATAGTTAGCCGTGCGGTGGATGACCTGGAAGCCTAGGGTAGAGGCACTGCCAGTGCTGATACAAACACATCCCATCCTCGAAATTAATATACACTTGAAACTACTCTAAATAAAGTTGAAAGGACATAAATGAGCTCCTGCAAAAGTTCGCATGGACCAGCCAACTCACAGCTCCCCGTATATCCTCCCCAACAGGCGGGTGGATACTTGACTGCTAACCACATGGCTCAGCCTAAACGGCAACGTTATGATGCTACCCGCCTTATGTGTCGATTATATTTTGGCAGATATGATCTCCTGCACATCTCTGCATGGGTATCAATGTTGATCTGGCCAGATGCAAAAAGAGGTAGAGATGTAATTACTTGCGCCTCCCCGAGTCGCCTGGACTGGCCCTAGACCTCCCTAGACTTGTAGATTTGGATGTCTTCAACATCTATAGAGAGTGATATATTAGGACTTAACGGCTATAATCCCCTCATGGGCACGCATAGCAGAGTATCCTGAATCTTTTCATGGCGATGGTGACTGCAGGATGGAGTCCAGATGAGGAAGATTTGGCAATCAGGCCAAAATCAGGCAAGTGTCGTTATTTGGAAATGCCAAATAACTGAGTAAGGACATGGTCATTAGGGCTGATTGCAACTTGCTCTTGACCTGCTCATCATGGATTTCGCCAACATTCACTGTGTCAAATTCTATGAATTTCTCTGCCTTCTTTATGTAGAATTAAAATAGATTGCACGCTGCCGCTGTGATACACCCCCATATTTCGAATTTTCAAAATTCTCTGGTAAGACGAATGAATCCTTGTCTCGCCATCTTCAAGCAATCTTATTATCTTAAAAGCAATATCTGCTGTCAAGCACAAGCCATGCTATACAGGGTTCTGGTCTCGTTTGTCGTACCACAAACTGGCGTATTCGACAAGGTCGTTAACTACCCTCTAACCGGATTGATGACTTGAATGGAATCATGGTGGCAGCTGGAATATCGACGAGACTGACCCGCGATGCAGGAATCACTAGCAATCACGACAGGTCGGTTGGTCCACCTACGATGTGCTATACGACGAGTCTAATACGAAACACTCTTACTCAAGTGCCCTGGAAAGCATTAACATGAAGACATCGAGGAGAGGTGCCGTGGTCACGAAAGAACGTTGCGGTGGTGGCAACTCAGATATCAAGAAAACGTGGCAATGATGCCGTCAGTACCTTCGAATTCGCGTTAAACTAACATATATGTACCAAGGTGGGAATGAAAATCTTCTGGTGCGGAATCTGCCATTCCTTTAGCGACATCGTAGTGTTGATTCTCGAAGGATCGGAAATCGCCTGTCTCTCTTTTCTCCCAGAATCCACTTATCTATCTACGGCGACAGATGTCAGACCATCGTGGCTACTCATTGGTGCGTAACTAAGGATGAGTGATCGCGGTACCTCTGGCAGTTCCCTAGTATCGCGCAACAGCCAAACTCTATAGGTCTTCGATATATTTTAACAACTCGACATAGGTGCATCAAAACCTATCAAAGCTCATTACCATACGTCAAACTCTAAACAACCCCCCATCCCAAGGGCCAAACGTGATATATAGCCTAAGGATTATCATTGTACCAATCAATGCTACATTATACGTTGACTCGCATCGTTCACTTTTTACCTCCGTTCCAGGCTTATGCTATGCCTAAATAATTCGACAGCACGGGCATATAACCGAACACAACGGATTATGATGAACAATCGTTCTATCTGTACATCACGTATTTGAGTGAAGGAACTGCATGATCAGAATACCAAACGTGGTTGATCATTCGATGGTGAGCCTCAAATAACGTCGATCTGTGTATAATGTCGTTCATCTTTATTGACGCCCACAGCATCTCATATATTGCTTGGCTGGGGTTTGGGCCAAGTCAAACGTTCTCCCCCCTCTAGCTTACATCGATCTCGATGCCTCGTACTCATCGTGTTATCTTAACTGGATGTCTGTGCGTTGGTGCCTCCTTATCGTATGGTGCTTAATTAATTTTTAGGCATTCATGACATGCTGAATATAGGCTGTTTGTTCCTTCTCCCTGGGTGGCCAAGGCACTTAAATTAGAGTTTCCTTCCACTGTACACCCTGATGATTCCTTTTCATTTACTTGGACTACAATCACGTCAGATCCCCCAACCTTTGTGCTAGTGGCGACGGCCCCAGCAGAATCCATAACCCTAACATTGGGGACCTTCGTGACAGCTGAGCACTCAGCTGGACTATTTGTGCCACCTTTACCAATGTAGGTGCCCTCCATTCCATTGTGCTCACCATCTTAATGGAGTAGGTCTCCGAATTCATGGATAGTGGGGTCGGTCGTGGCACATCCACCCTCGTGAGTCGCACTTATTTTGTAACCAAAAAATTTTAACATCCTCGTAGTGCGCCTCAAGTGGTACTCGATTCATTTCCTGTCACTCTTTCATCTCCACCCCTGCCACCCCCGTCTGGGTCTAGTGTCCCTCCGCCTAGCTCCGCCCAGTCATCGAAACCACCCGCATCAAGCTCTCATTCGCTAAGCAGTAAAAACAACGTGCCTTCGAGCAGTGGACCACCCCAGGTACTATCATCAATATCGGCTAGCCAGACAAACACCAACAGTAGACAATCGGAGACGGTATCGATTCAACCGACGAGTAGTAACGGGCAATCGGAGGCGTCACAGACTTCGACTCAGCGAGAAACCACTACGACATCGTCAACCGGACCCACCGTTTTCCCAGTTCCTGGGTCCGCAAGCACCCACCCAGGTCAGCCAACAGTATCACAAAGTCCAAAGAAACGGCAATCTATTGCGCCTATCATAGGAGGGGCACTTGGAGGTCTTGCCCTCGTGGCCTTGCTGGCTGCAGTTCTTCTTTGTCGAAGGCACACGAAGCGTCGGGACGATTTACATCCTTTCATTTCTGAAGAAGCCTCTAGTCAATCCCAAAGCAGTACTGGGAGTAAAGCCGGTTAGTCTTCGTCTTCTAGTCTTTGCTATAGTTGATTGTGCTCTTTGAATTTTCTGATCAGCTCGGCCCACACGGGTAGTGAGCGAGAAAGGAACTTACCACGGGGTTGAGCCCGTACCAACCAATACCACCGACGATCTGAGCTCTTCAGGATCTCAAGCACCCATCCCTGATATAGTACCCCAGCTACAGGATGTAGCTGTCATGCGTCAAGAGATAAGCGATTTGCGGATGTACGTTCAAGAGCTGGAGGCAGAGCGACGCGAGGAGACTGGTTCCACAGAACTTCCAGGTTACTCAAGCGTGGCAATGTCAGCAGGTGCGTTGGAAGCATCGGAAACACCGGTGAAACTCGGTGAACATGAAGACTTCACCGCGTGAAGGTCTCTCTATTGATGATGATTTTATTCATGACATGAATATGGTACTTATCCTCTAATTGCATATGACGACTGGACTGGACAGCTTAGGACACTGTTGGTATGAATACCTTTGTATCCTTGGATGAAATTACATGACATTACGGGTGCTCGACTCAGTCTCACCGCTATCGCAAACACGCCTCTCGTATGTGTATACAAACTTAGAGTATTTCTATCACAGCATTACCACCGTCCCCTCCACAGATCCGAAATCGCGTGGCTCAGCTCGAGCACGGATGTCACGATACCACTCGTCTTGTGCGTCCTGAGCGCCGTCTTGGTGACGTTGAGCTACGCAAGTGAGTTGTTTTCAGTGACATCACAGAGTCTTGAAAGCTTGCGAGCGATTGAGATGAGGCGGCACTTCCACCGTGTGACTGAGGGCATGCCAGGCATGGCCTTCTCGTCTCGCACCCAGGCATAGAAATGCGATAGTATATCCTAATTCAAAAGCACGATATTGAAAGAGCTACTATGACACGCATCACCTTGCCAAGCAAGCCAAAACCGGAAGGATAGCTCAACCAGCTGGATGACCAAACTTCGAACCTATGGATTCAACGGCTCAGAGAGTGAACAATAGATAAATACGGACTTGTGTACTACTGTCCTAGGGGCTATAAAATCAAAATGTCCGGAGGAAGACCCCAGTAAGGGGGTGTTGGGAAGCTACGCTAACGATACATATTGTCCAGTGAGTAGGCGATGATAGAGGGAACGAGGAAGCCAGTGGAGAAAGTATGGGACCAACTCGGCAGAAATGGGTGCCAGTTAGTGGTCCATGGAAGACACGAGGGTAGGAGGTCGATGAAGAAAGTGCGGAATTGGCTCAGGACAAGTGGTTGCCTTCTGCACAGGTCGACGACGGGATGAGGTAGCAGGATGGGGGTGAGTCGGAATAAAAGAAGGGCAAGTGTTTTTTCTGGAAAGTTTGGAGGGAGTTGGTAACGGATGAGCTACTGGAAGAATAGTGCTTTGGCCAATAATAGATGCGCTGCCCAATTCGCCCGCTTCGTCGATGGATGATTCAGATTGGACTTTTTCTCGAGATGGAATAGGCCTGGGAGGGCGGCGTGACATACATGTACTTTGAATGTACATGCTCTCCGGGAAACGTAGGATAGACACTGGTGACGTAGTGTGTTGAATCCTATTGAAGTATACGTTGTACACCGCCTGTTTGAAGTTCTTCATCTCGTGAGGGGTGATATTCTTGCCAACGCATGTGAACATATGTTCTACCCATAAAGTCAAATCGCGATGTTGGATAGAGCTTGGTACATTCCGAGTCATGGCGTTCATCAAGGACGTCGGGAATATTTCTACCCCCTTATGATACTGGTGCGAAACCATGAGGGCGACCACGAAGTAAACACCTGGATTCACCGGAAAGTGAGGTTGTACGCCATCTGGATCCCCTTGAATTCGAAGGAACTCGGCAACATCGATTAGGCGAAGAGCATTCAACCAGATGTAGGTTTTAGGCCTGAGTTGAGTTTCATGTAGCACCCTGTCAATAAAGTTGACGAGTGGTCTGTGAGTGACTGGAAGTGTGACGGGAGATCTCAACTTCAGTGCGTGAGCGACGAAACGTTCACACAACTGCTCGGGCGCGACTTGGTGGGAGTGGTTGGACAGCAATGAAACACTCATGCTACCCCAAGGTAGCTGCAATGTGTTATGGGGAGTTTAGAGGCCACTTCTCTTCAAAGTGAGGTTGCATTGGGTATTTTTATATCCTTGTCGTACCGAACCACAGCATAAGCAATTTACAAGGCACGTCCTAGGTGCCCATGCAAAGCTAATGGGAAAGCTGTTGTCATGTCGTGGACGGCTAGTGACAGGTGCCGAAAAGGCCCCCAAGGCAACGATTATTACAACTGTGCAAAAACAATGACAACACAAGAGTCGTCAAACAGGTGTTAACAGGGTCAACCGTCGGTCAATAACACATTGCAACCTTATAATTACGCACAACACACTCCTTTTTGCTCTGGGGCTTTGAAATTGAACGTACCATGAGCTCTACTAGCTCATTCTCATATTCTACCCGCCCACCCTATATTACGGTTTAGTGAGAAAGGATTTAGTAGTAAGATTCAGCTTATAGCCTATGTATTCAACCCCAGTCTTGGCTCCTCCGAGCCTCCAGCACCTTGTCGACCCAATTTCATATTTCGTTGTCCATGATTTTCAGTAAAGCTGTGCGAGAATCCTGGGTAATGTTGGCAGTCACCCTACGCCGACGTTTTGATCTCTCCTGAACTTCAGGTAACATATTCGAGTGACGCTCGCCACAGAAAACCTCAGTCCAGTGTTGTATAAAGCCCTCAAACGCGTCAGAGTGTCCGCAAGTCAGGCACCTAAGGCAAACACAGTGCAAAGGTTGGGCAAAAGCAAAATCGTTTGTCTAGCAGTTGTCATGATGACCCACGAGACTAGAAAGGAAACGAAAACACGGGGAGTCAAAGAAACAAAACGAACTCAGAACGAAACAAGCCGTCGTAAGGAACCAATCCTATACTCATTCAGTAGCACAGGAAGTTACAGCTCGTTTCCAGCAAGCAGTATATGCCTACAATGACGACTCGCTCATCCACGCCAATTCCTCCATGTCACAGCCCAACAGCCATATCTCCACCAGGGAAACAAACGTTTCTCATTGGCAGGGCACAAATACCACATGCTGTTGGATCAGAGCGAGCAGTATTAGCTGTTCGAGCCCTCCGAAGGTGTAACAAGATCCCACGCAGGCGTCGAATGAGTTTGGCTCTCACCCAACTCAATCGAGTGTATTATCTGTAAAATCACAGGGTAAGCAGCCGCACCACATCCAAAAGAAACCAGGAAAAGAACATACGCAAGCTCTCCACCCCATCTCTGCCGCTGCCCCATTCTCCCGTATACAATTCCTACAAACAAAGTTTGCCTCCCCAACCACATCCTCCACCCTCGTCGTTCTCGGATCAACGCCCAGTACTTTCAATAGATTCAGTGCAGCTTCACATCCAGTCTGGCTGAACTTGAATGAATACCGCGGATCGAACGCAAAGCAGCCCCCAATATGTTTGAGCACCTCCGTCCAGCCCAAACAACACTTCTCTCGCACGGGACTGGTAGTCGTACATTCCATACATACGAAGACTGATGCAGCGGAGTTGATGCTGAAGTTGTGCGGTGGGGAGCTGTCCGGGAACCATATCTTAGGCAGCTGGCGCGCATACAGGTCCTCAAGCGTTAAAGGCGTCCGTTTGTCCGCGAAACTCGCCAGAACCCGGTAAGTTTTTATTTTGTTGATGGGACCGGGTTTGGGGTCGACCACCATTGAGGCGAAGGGTTCAGTAGAGAGTATGTCCAAGCCAGGGTCGGGGGCCTCTGATTCTTCCAGACATTGGATGGATTTAAGGTATGAGCGCCAGAGTTTCTTGATAGCATCTCCCCGCCCTTCGAAAGTGGCAGCGTATCGCTTCTTCGCCTCGTGTCGCGAAACCACATCGAGTAGTTTTTGTAATGGCTGTATTATCTCTTCTAGGTCTAGTTAAAAGTTGGAGCAAGATTACGATGCACAATGGATAGGGGAGCATACTGTGGTGCACATATCGCCGGACAGCTTTGGGGCTGCGATCAAATGAAACTTTGGTTCGAAGGATTGGCTTGCCCTGCACGACATCGAAGATGTGATTTATAGCAGTTCCGTTATACCCTCGCTTCTTCAGATAGGGCGTGACTCTGTGTTAACTATGATTCACTCTCAAAAGCAGAGGGGAGGATGAGAAGAGCATACATTCTTATGGCACCATTCATCTTCTGCCCCATCGCAGCTAAAATTTCGCCTTCTATCACATTGTACCAATCAATGTAATTGTTCGCATTCTATAATGAGGAATTCGTTCATCTAGCAATGGTAATGAATTTAGTAAAAAATAGCTCACCGCTCGGATAGACGTTACTATGTCCATGGTGGCTGACTTTGTTTGTAGTTGCTCCAGACACCTCTCTGCCTTATCTGTATCCCATCTGGCGCACGTATATGCACCCAATTGTTCGGCTACCTCTTGTACTTCCATATATTCCTCCGGGTTAAAGAGCTTTTGGATATCTACGTAAACACAATACCTGTATAAGTCCAAATATCATGAGCAGTAAGTTGTAAAGCTCACCAATACTCTCTGAGATGTTCGGCAGTTCGGCAGTACGCATTGTCTCCAAAGATCTGCACAAAGCACAATGAGCTTTAAACTTAAGTATAGAAGGAGAATACACATACCTATCGGTCTTACAGGTAAAACATAACCTCCGTCGCCACAACATATTCGGTTGCGTCTCATAGTCGCCACAGTCCTATATTGCATTGAGTACTCAGTACCTAAACAAAGCAAGCACCGCATACCTGGCACACATACACCCCAAAAAGTAGGTTTGCCCAAATCATGGGATGCATATCTGCTGGACATCCGGGAATTGGAGGGTTCCTCCTATAAGCAACATCCCACAGCCGTCTAGAACCCTTGGCGGTGACCAAAACCCGGAAGTCTACAGAAGTGTGTGCGAGATTGTAGAGGTCAAGTGGATGCAGGTGGGCGAGAACCTTGCCATGCTATCATTATATAGTAACGGAAATCAAAGGTAACAATTTACCTCGTAGAAAATCACGGGGTATGTGTCGAGAAATCGAAGAAACGCGGACACTTGATCTTGCGTAAAAGACCGGGGCCTGTTTCTTCGGAGTTGCTCTAGAAGGTAGAGGGCGTGCGTGTTCACTGGACAGTTCAGAAATGGTATCATTGGATAGGTGAGTTGATGAGAATGGATTCATAAATGGCCTTGCTCACGTACACCTATCACTGCCCCAGCGAGATGCTCGAGACCTCTGGAAACCCAGACTTGGCCAGCTTGGGTGTTCTAAGTCCTGGAACGGAAAGTCCTGAGAGGTTTCCATTGAATTTATGTTGTCGCAAGCTTCCTGAGATAACGCGCTTGTAAAATACTGCTGTATCCTTAGCTTTTGGCAGTACTCACTGTTTTGATACACATTCCAACACACGCCTCAGGAGTCAGGAGAGTAATTCTTGACGATTCGTTGTCAGCAGTTAATGACTGAAACACGGAATTATTGTTGGAGCCGCAGTTACCATTTCAAACTTGGACTGATGAGCACTTGTCATCGTCCGCGTCGTCGTCGAACGTTGGACGTTGGGCGTCAACAGAATGCCAAAAAGTTTACTAGGAGTGTCACGGTATCACGGATGATTGTGACATGACAAATGCTGGAGGGTACAACTTGAAAATTGGAACGATTTTCTACGTATACGCTGTATGAACAACGATATCATAAACATGGTACACAAAAACAATATATAGACAGCAGAGAGGAGAAAGCAGATGATGCATGATACCAAGCTTCACTTTGTAAAGCCAGTGTTCTTCGACAATGTTCGAACCACTGCCTGTACCATCCAAGGTTGGAGTGCTTAGTGCCTCCTATCATCATATCTCCCGCCTCCACCCCTCTCTCTGTCATAGTCTCTCCCTCCCCCTCCCCCATAACCTCTGTCTCTGTCTCTACCCCCATCCCTATCACCTCCCCTTTCCCTGTCACCTCCTCTATCATGATCACGGTACCCACCTCCACCCCTGCCGCCATACTCCCTACGATCGTCGTCATAACGTCCTCGACCGCCACCGCGTCCACCACGATCATCGTAGTCCCTGGAGTATCGGGAGTCATACGGACGGGGATCATAGGGCCTCTCAACTGGTCCGGCTGAAGGTATTAGCGCAAGGGATACTATAACGAAAAAGGTCACTCACAGTCCCCTCGCTTGGGCGGGCCGTAGTAACGACCAGGAGTCGGGGTACGAGCACGGCCGCGACGAGCCTGTATTGAAAAGTAATCGGTAAGCGGTGTTCGCGGTGTGATAGGGGATGTAAATACACACCTTTTCGACATTCATAACCTTACCCATAAGGTCGGTGGTGTTCAGAGCGGTGATAGCAGCATCGGCTTCCTCAGAAGTCTCCATCGTAACGAACCCGAAACCACGCGACTCGCGCGTGTGGGGGTCATACATGACTGAAGCCTTCTTGACCTATAATAAATGTTAAGCCAGAAAAAACGGTTAGCGAGTACTCATGGCAGGACGTACTCGGCCAATCTTAGCGAAAGCAGCCTCGAGGCTACGGGTGTCAACCTTCTGGCTGAGCCCAGAAACATGGAGGTTGTTTCCAGGGTTGTGTCTACCCGGTATCGTCAACCAACATAGCCTAATATACAATAAATCCTGCTTACCCTCGTTCACCGTCACCCCGAGCGCCAGGGCTTCTGCTCCTGCTCGAGCGACCACCCCTTCCACCAGGCGACCTACCTCCACCACGACCACTATTGTCACCACTCCCACCATACTGGTCGTCTGTGACCATGGCATTACTGCCATTTCCCATCCCCGCGTCATGCGTGGGGATGCTGATGCCGCCGCTAGTAGGCGCGATATCTTGGTTTGATTGCCATGCTGGAGAAAGAGATGATATGAATATGTGGAGGGCGAGGGAGGACGGGTTTGGTGAGGGCCAGCATGCAAGCTTTTTTTTTGTATGTCGACAGTGACAAGAATGCGAAAAATTTGAATCGAGGGTGCTCCAAATCGAAAGTAAATGATAGAAATGGGTCGTTTCTCTCGAGTCAAGAGAAGGGAGAGTTTAGAAAATCGACACAGAGAGGACCGCAATGCTGGCCTTAAGCCAGCATATGAGAGAATTGAAGAAGGCTGAGTGCTGGTAATTTATACTGATACTGGTTTTGTCGTAGACGACTGGTGGTGGCCGTGGCTGATGCTGAGAACGTACCGTCTTCCATTGTTGGCGATGCGAGTGTGCTGTTGGTCGTCGTTGAAGTCGACTTGCTCACTGTTTGCTGCGACGTTGGTCGTCGTTCCACTCCAAGTTGGCAGGCTGTGCATGTTTGTCAAACACACTTCCTTTTATTCTCACGCTTGTCTCCCATCAATTTCTACCAAGTTACAATTCGGGTTACAAGTTCTATTTATAGAACTTGTCTTTTGTAGGATTTGGGTGAGTGCGGAGTTTGAATTTCGCGCAAAAATTACTTCGGTCACACGTGCCCGAGCCTATGACGTATTTGTATCCTAACTATCTATCTGATCGATTGCAGTATCTTATCACGCAAATTATCAGACGTCTGCAATCTAGTCACTCGTCGGTTATCATTTTTGTTTGGCTACATAAACAGCAGCAATCTTATCACGCTGGGCTGATTAGATTATGTGTCTTTCCAAAATGTCTTTACAGCTTGTCATCTTGTATCATACGGTACATGGTTTCAAGTATCCGTCAGTCGGTTCGATCTATCACCATCCTATCTATCTGGAATCCCTTCTGCTGAATTTGTATTGTGCCCGTATCGTCCAATCCTGCTTTGCTTGTTGACGCGCCCTTGCATTCTCCGCCCGCGTCTTCAGCGTGCACCGCCTTTCGCTTCGTCGATGGCAAACTTTCAACGTATCCCACCGTTCGTTTCAGAGTGAAACTATGTGTTGCCTCTGTGCCTTGCTCGCGATTCTTCTGTATGGCAGGTGAGTTATTTTGTTATGTGAATGTTTTTATGCATATGCTCACCAGAAGTCGCATTGCCCCTGGAGACAATGCTAACAAGGTTATGGAGCGCAGGATTGTCA
>JABCKU010000247.1:0-19758 GCA_018221655.1 Myochromella boudieri | reverse complement strand
CTTCTGTACGACGCAGAAATCTTCGTAACGTGTCACAGAATGCGTAGCCGCCACGCCACTGGGTCTTGCATATACCGCGCATTAAGATTGAATTTGTTCCGCCACCGATACGAAAGTGACCTCATGACAAAATTGACTCTGAGTAAAATGACTTCGCAATGTTCAACTATAGCCTAGCCCTGGGTCGAACAGGGGACGTCTGCAGATGTTTAAATCGATTGGCGGATATAGCAAACAAGCATGTTCAGCTTCCAGCAGAAAGCGTTACCATTACGCTACTAGATCCTTGTGACCCCCTTACCCCAACGTAATATTCATTCTAACACAGTTGACAGGGCTTCCAATAAGTATATACTCACCCCCAAGCGTGTAACGCGGTAAAACACTGGCTTTGTATGTGTAACATTAGTGGAAAGGAGTGATAAAAGCAGTGCGCAAGTTGAACAGGACTGCTGACCCCACCCTGAGCGTAACCGCTACCCTACTGGGTCATGCATAAGCTGGCTGGGGGCGAAATTATTCGTTCGCCTAATGTGCCATGGGTAGAGCCCTGGTGCTCTTCAACAATTCTTGGTACAAAAAAAAGGGGATGGGGCAAGGCATAGATCCAACCTTTTATGTGGGTAGTGCCCGACGTTTCTGAGTTACACCAGTAGGTTTTGTGTACTGCACGGTAATCCGGAGTGTGTGACATGTCGCTTCAGCTACCGTTACCAGGCAGGCTGAGAGAAAAGATTTGTAAAAGGGGTTTCCCAAAGCCCAGGTCTGAATCGAACAGGCTTCCGTGTACACACCGCAATCGCAAAGTAAAGAGGTAATCTTGGCAAGGAAGGCATAACCGTTATGCTACTGGGCCTTCGAATGTATTCGTGATGTGATGATATGATGGGGAGGTCACATGTCGGATGTCGATACGTGCAGGGGAGTGGAAATACTGGTGAGTTGACCATTCTATGAAGAAAGAAAATGTCCTGCAGTAGTTCCAGGTCCAGTTCTAGTTCGTAGAAAGTCAAACGTAAGGCGCTCACATACTCGTAGATAGCCTGAGGTCCACAGGAAGATTCTTGAGGTGTTAAAATAATTTCTATCGCTCGAGCACACGGCGCCAGCCACTGTTACAAGATTTTACTGCCCAGTTTCTCACTAATAAGGATGTCGGTGGGTGAGAATAAGCTACTCGAAACACATTAGAACCAAGCATCGTCACATAACAAATGGATAGTACCATTTGTAGTTAAGGTTGGTCGTTGTTTTTTTAAATACTAGCTTGTTAGTATTTTGAACTACGGGTGAGAAAAGTTGGAAAATCTCTGTGTGAAACATCTCGATTCCAATGGAGTGATGCATTGAGTAACGTGCTAGGTGGGCGTGATGCTAAGACGCATTGAAGTTATCATGAATTCCCACTCCTAAGGATGGAACGGCACCAACAGGTCGCGTTCGAAGTGCCTATAGACATTCTTGGTGGGATTCAAAGGATTAATGAGGAGGTCAGCTTCAAGTTGCGTTTTTGACGAAGTATTCGACGATGAAGCCTAAAGGTGATTTAACCACGGTCAATTGAGGATAATCGCGCTGTAAATTTTTATTTCGTTAGTGTGATAATTTCCTCATAATAAGGGGAAGAAGTGCCTGGAATCTTGGTACAAGCATGGTGTCTTCACAGTGACGGCTCAACAATGATAATCAAATTCACCGGACCGTGGGAACCGGTGTTAGGAAAACAAGGCTGCATACCACAAATGCACAGCCACAACAAAACGACCGTGAAGTCCCACTGTCCCAGTATCGTCGAAGACCCTTTCTACGTGGCTACAGACCATAAAACTCCAAGCTCGTTAGCTGTTTACTTTACACTCACTGCGTTTTATTTTTCGACTAACTATTTTATTTCATTTTGTCAGCGTTTGAACTCTTCTGGTCATGACGTGTCCACCGTCGGCCGTGACTTGTGAGTCTCTATGCAAGATATAAGTATAAATGGCCATTAATCCTAGCCTTTCACCTCCAGTGTAAATGACTCCCAACCTATCCGTCGGGATATGCGATGACTATATGTTTTACACCGATTTTTGATTATGACCTTGCGCAGTAAGCACCAAAATTGCCAAATTTTTATCTGAACTAGATTTTGATTTCTGTACTCAACAGCCCGCATCTTCCCTCTCTTGATACTGGGTCTTTATGGCTTTTCAGGCGAACTTGGCGAGGCGCAAGTTACCTCACACAACATAGGTCTACACGGAGACACGGCCCTACACTCAGGAATTCCACTCCGACTATGTACATACACCATGTATAATGAATGGGGGGAACCGCAGGGACCATGCGCCTTTGCCAAACTATGGGCTGGTGCCGTTCGGTCAGCGAACGAAAGAATGTGCATGACAATATAAAAGCTCGAGGAACCGTAGAAACCGATGAGGTATGAAGTGGAGGCGGGACAAGCTATTCACGGCAGCTCGGGCAGAATTCTGGGAAGAGGAGGAGCGTGGAGATCATGGCGGAGAGCGAGAGTGAAGAAGCGTTTGTTGTAAGTTCTGTGCGTTATTCCAACCCCCAACGCTAACCCCTTCCTTCTATCAGATACGCGGGACCTGAAAAGTCCGGTACCTCTCATACTTTTTACGCCCTACGTTTGCACCACGCTTGCCTGCGTATCCCAAAACCATTTCCTTACCACACGTGGATTTCGCCTTGCTGTACTTTTGGCCTTCGCCACCTCATCCCACTACTGTCGATTCCGCCCGCCTGTTTTCAACGTGGCATTTTCAACCGGAGCATCAGCACGAAGAAGCAGGCAAGATCTCTACCGGTGGTCGCAATCCCGGAGTACGTACACATCCATCATCAGCATCGAATCCCAATCGTGACCCGGGTGAACGTTCTCCCCTGCCTCAGACTCAAGCGTGCCGAAATGCCCAACGTCGCCTCCTGTTGGTTACTCCTCTTAAGCCCACCAAAATCTAAACAGGTGGGGTAAGGAATCGACGAGCTTGTCCCACCCTTCGTTTAAGGACACAAGGAAAAGCTCGGTGGCCAGGTACTCGGTGTCGAGGCGAGAAGAGCATATGCAATCCCCAACCCTTCGTACAGCAAGTGCCCTCAACACAGACATATGCTTACTAAACGCTCGCAGCGGGTGGGATGGTTCTGCCTTCCGCGATACTAGGCATGCGACCCCCCTCCCAAGCCTCGCCGGCCCCTTATGAGTCACGACTCTGACTCCGGCTCCTCCTCTCAAAACTACACTGATGCTCAAACTGCGTTCTCCAGTGTAAGGGCCATCTTACAGGGATCACCTGCTGCGTCGTAGCCATGGTCAATGCCGTCCTGACGATAACGGAGACGCCATGCCCATCCTCGCCAACATAGCCTTTCTCACCTCCTGTGGTACTACGTGGATCACCATGTCGTTTGCCTCAGGCCGCAGCGACGAGCATAGGTTAGTCGGCGACGGCCGTCAGCATTCCACCACAGCCCTACATACGTGCGCCTACCTCATTTTGGTTTGGTCGGATTCAGCACACTTGGTCCGTATTCATGCAGTCCCGTCGTGCTCCCACATCTGCCACCTTGGATACAGCAGCAGCGCCTCCAGCTTTGGGCAGAACATTATGCCCGGTCATATATAGCACCTTGTCCGTCCGCTTGGCCGCTCAAGCTTCCCCTCTTGTAACAAACGGTTACATAACACTCAAAGGAGGGTGCGAAAGCTTATCCCAGCCACCTTTCAGGACCAAACAAATACGCGAGGCCCGATCTCGCCAGGTCGTTGAGAGCCCACAGTGTTATATGGATATCTCCCACCACGTATAGCAGACGCTCCAGGCTCAAGCGTCCGTTACGACGAGGTAAATACTCCTGCAGCATGCCCACAGTTCCTGGATCGCTTGTGGACGTAAGTGGGGATGTTGCAGGTACTAGTCGAGGCAGGGAGGGGGACTGGGCGAAAGACGATCGATAGCAGTTGGCTGGACCGCTCCAGAAGAAGCAAAAGTGTCATGGGAGGAATAATTTTGTATGACCTGATTCTGGGCCGAACGGGGAGCTTTTGTACTGTTGTACCAACCGAGGTTATGCTGGTCGAATGTACAATGTAGACAGACGAACGTAAAACAAACGCCCACGATGGTGGTGTAAGCTGTTGAACAAGAAGCCTGAATCGGGCAATGGGTAACGTCAGAGCTCAGTATAGCACAGCCACCTAATGATCCCTTTCAATTGCATCCCATCATCCATGTTGAAATTTCCATCTCGAGGAAGCTGGAAGGCGCTGGCAGCTGGGTCTTGCTCACAGAGCACTACATTTTGTATGATGTCCGTTAGTTTTTTATTGTTATTCTTACAACTTTGAAGCGGAAGCCCAAAGCGCCCTTCGACGGAGATCAGAGAGCCCAAGTCAGACAATTCGTAGGACTTTCATGTTGGCTACGAAACTTCCCATGCCATTTCCTATACCTTTCGCATGAATGTACGCATCATTCTGTCCTTGCATTGACAGGAACCTCCTGTTCGGCCTCTGACTCTCGATGGATCAGAAATGATACGGCAACATCCCTACCTCTCAAGACCTTGTACCTCTACCCAGTCCTCTCTTTACCTATCTCCACCTGAAACCAAGCGTGGTACTTTATGGTGACGCTCGTAATCACCGTAAGGTTTTACTTTTAGGCCAGCGTTGAACGTGTTCCCTGATATTGACTACTCTTATGTTTAGGTTCAATGTCTTTCGGTTTCTAACACTTAGAAATGTTTTGTGTTATACCTCGGCAGGGACGCTGACTTACCTCGTTTTTTTTGCAATCTGCAAGGTCTATGACGCCAAAGCGGATCCTATTCACGATGATTGAAGTAGCCAGGGCTTAGTGTCCTATTGGAAACTTCAGGTTTATATGTACTATTATCACTCAATCGACCATCTACAAGTGAAACGTTTTCCCTTCGCTCAACTTTGCGTGGCTGGGATTACGTTCGAGGTGCCTAGTACTCAACCAAACGCCCTGATAGATGACCGCCAACTCGGGCATGGGCCAGATTCTGAAGGCTCCAGTTTAGCCTCCCAGTTGAAGTTGCAGTATCTGTGCTACTGGGCCATCTTATCATCCCACCAAAACTGCCATCAAATGCCCAGCGGACACTGCTAGACGTTCATTTGTGGGCAAATGGCCACCCAGTCATTAAATAATACGACCACGTGATTCAAAAACCAAACACGTCGAGGGCCTATTTAATTCAACGAGCAGTTCCCCGCTCCCCATTGGACCTTGGCCTTTCTACCACCTACACCATCATTCATTTATCGCACACAATGTCATCCTCGACAATTTCTGCGGAGCTCACCTCGACATCCAGCTCTGGCCAGAAACATATCCCTCGGCCACCCAACTGCTTTATGCTCTTTCGGAGCGCTATGGTGGAAGAATATAGGCGGACGTCCAGCGGAAAGAAGCTGCCTCAGCAGTCTATTTCTGGATGGGTATCAAAGCTTTGGAAAGATGCCTCTCCTGAAGTGAAAAGGAAGTTTGAGCAGCTCGCCGAGGAGGCCAAAACGGAGCATGCGAGGGTTTACCCCGGATACAAATATAAGCCAAGCCGACCAAAGAGTAACCTTGAGAGGAAAGGGCACTGCAAATCTCTAACAAAAGGCAAGGAAAGGGTAGCAATCACGAAATCGAAGAAGACTGAGACGATAGCCTCCGCTGCCACCCTCTTTCACCCTTCGCTGTCCACGGATTTCTTTGCTTCTCTACCTTCTAGCACCAACTCTTCTACTTCACAATCCTCCACGCATTTGGAACGACAACCCAATGCTTGGGAAAATGTATCTAGCGAGGTATACGGTGCTGAACCTGCTTTGACCACAGTAGACAACTTGGCCAATTATGGCCATGACTATCCGGTACGTTTAATAAGCTGATACGTCCTATGACCCGTTTTACTGACCTTATTTTCTAGAAAAAAATCAAATTTCACCTCGAGTCCATCGTGGACAATGTAACAACGTGGGACCACGAGCACCCCGCCCCTCATATGGGGCTCCCGACCGACACACAAGAGAAACCTCTGGAAAGTTCTACAATTTTCTATAACAGCCTTAATCCTACTTCGCAGCCATCGGTCACTGCTCCTAGCACGGGTCTAGATTTCTCTATGCTCTTAGGATCGAAGGAATATTTCTACGCCGACAGTTCTTTCGAGGAGGCCAACTCTCAAATCGCTTTGGCAAGGGATGTCCAGGTGGAACATAACTATCCTATCGACGTAAGTTCCAGGATCTGTGATGTCTTTCGCATGTTGTCACTGACCATGTTACAGCAGAATAATGTTCTCTTTCACTTTGAAAGGTCTGTAGTCAACAATGTTACGAATTGGGCTCAGAATTACTCCGTACTTCCTACCTTCGATAACAACGTTCAGGCGGGACTTCAAGAAAGCGTACCCATGTTCTCAGACGACTTTTTCCAGGGACTTTGCCAAGATGATTTTCTCAATAATACACCCATCCAATATGACGTCGAAGTCGGCTACTTGGGCACCGACGTTCTTGATCCTTCATACCTGGGCGGAGGGGACCTCCACAATCACACAACAACCATGCCAAATTTGTTCGGCGACTTTCTTAATCAGCCTCTCCGACAAAGTGACGATCATTTTGACGCGAAGTATCATGAAAACACTCCTGACTTCATTCTACAAAATCACCTTGGCGTCGATGCTCCGGACAGCTACTGGACTGAAGGCAATTTTATCATGGGTTAAAGCCTATTCTCATCCAATCTCAGTATCCTTAAATATCGTCATCATCAATCCAATGTCACCTTCACGCACTCCGCATCTAAACTATTACTAAACGTTCATTACCACCGAGACGCAAACTAGCGCTATCCAGTATCCAACACCATCTCCTACCAATACTACCACAGCACCGATCTTTCACCAGGTCTACCTTTTCATGGCTTTAAGGAACTCCTCGCTTCGCTCAGCGTCATTGGACAATCACGATTTCGTATCTCGTATGAAACATGACACAGGTTACCTGTTGCTTGCCAAAAATGACTTGCTTTTCGGGCTTTTATCACAGACCGGTTTTATCGAATGCGAATCGGAGACAGGCATATTTCGAAAATGAAAACCAGAATTGATCAATCCATCGCACTGTATCGACTACCATCCTTGCACGCGTATTGTTACGACGTTATATATATATCGCCAACGTGTTTAGATTATACAAATAAACGCTTTGGAGTGCCCCTTAACTTTGGGTGCTTGGAACGAGAGTCGACATACGTTAACATTCGACATGCCAGTGGACTGATAGTGAACAATGGGAATTTTAGGCCCGAGTGATACCCAGCAATCTAAATACTGGACAGCAACCTATTTGGATTCAGGAATCATTGCACTATCTATCATCACGCCCAATCATGCTAATTTTATCTCAGCGATATTCCTACCCTTCATGATGGTTCGCGCTCTTCGACGGCATTCCCAGAAAGTTATGTCTACAACGCTAGCTCCCTGTCGCGTGGTATGTGTCTCTCGACAATTTTATTGATTAGCAGTGCTTATAGAGGGAATACCGTCGCAGTACATCTCAACAACAACAAGTACTGTGCGCCCGCGAAGATATTTGTGATTTTGAGCGAGAGGGTCGAGAGATGGTTGTGTAGGACGTAGATGGAGGTTCTATCTGACATTGGCGCCATCTGGTCAGCACGAAATTATTGTTCGGAGCGCACATGTTTCATACTCTGCATCCTTCGTAGGATGGCCTCCAGTTCTGCACCCTTGCAAGGTGGTTACTGGCTGACTGTAATTTATTTAGGAGGGACGATCGTATCTTCTAACAATCCCTCCAAGGTGTACGACATGCGCCGCTCCTGTAATGCCTCACAGCGCCCTAATATTCACCGATCATAAAGGGCTCGGAATACAGATGTTGCGGGCAGTGGTGAGCAATAAAGGATGGTAATTCTTTTTTAAAACCTCAACCATGACCGCTTTACTAAGCTCTACATACCCTGAATCAAAGGGTACTCGCCGACGTCGCCAGAAGCATGTAAGAAAGAAAGGCAATGTACGCGGTGACTTAAGTCCGCGTGACCACCTCATAGATCTGTCTATCACACGAACTTGGCATCTTTGACTTCCAGTATGTGGAACAGTTTCCACGAATAGCTTCTTGTATCTAAAGTTGCCATTAGATCATTGTTGATGCCAATTTTAAATGGATCCAGAGTCCCAGACTCCTGGACCATACCACCCTGGCTCTCCCCTTTGACCAACTTTCGGCCTTACATGCCATTGCTTAGATTCCTCTACCCGCTATTCTCCGCCTTAGCTTAAAGTTTTCGAGTTGAGCCTCAGTTAACGGGAGTCATATGTTACAGCTACCAAGGATCACTGAAATGTGTTTGACGTTATCCTGGTTTGTTGGCTAATGGTGAGTGAATTCCGGTACCTCTTTCAGATAAGATGCTCACAGCTCACTGATGGAAAGGTACTTGGACAATCGTATCAGCCAGGACCTCACATAGCCCTGAGAATATTTCGTGTTATTGGTGGTTAAAACAGGCAGGGAAGGTCATCGCTGATAACAACTGTTTCACCCATAACACGGCGCCTATCTACAAGTCTACACAATTGTCCAACACTGGCTGTAGCTTTGACTCAGAAGAAGATCATCAAAGTTCTATGCTACAACATCGTTACACACAGAACTGATATGAACTATTTTTAGGAAGGAAATGACAATTTTCCGTGATCCAGTCGTGTCTTTTGTCAATGTCCAAAGTAGAGACGTCCAAACATCGGTGGATAGCCCTGACACATCCAACTCAATATGCCAGCTGACCGGGTATAATATAGTTATCGCAGCGCTTATTTTCCTGAAAAAGGTGGATTGACAGGATGATCCAGCTCTATCGCTGAAGTGAATTTTCTCGCCGTATTCTTTTGGATAATGAACGTGAACAAATGGGATAATCGACTTGCACATATAATGCACCTAGATCAGATATCACAGGGGCCATGAATTGGAGTTTCAGTCTTCGGTATAAGTATAACCATCGAAAGGTGGGGGATAGTAGATCCTGTCTCTTCACCAAGTTAACTGTTGTATCCTCATCATAAACCCTGGTGTGATGTTACCAACCGCTCTCTGCCTCGTTGTTCTCCTCTTCCTGCCATTTAACGGCATGCTCCTTTCCATTTGTGATATAAGTGTCCCTGATGACCTCTTTAACAGCGTCTGCCACGTCCCCCGTTTCCCACATCATTAGCCAATTACTGTCCCGCCAGGCACCTGGTTTAGATCCTAGTTCTATTCCTGCTGAATGTCAGTCTCAGTGCTCATCTTTTTCAAATACGATTGCTGTAAGTCCCTTTACTCGTTAAATTAGTTCCTTGTTCAAAGTGGGTTGTTATAGGGATGCGCGGGCGGGCAAATTAATACCTGCATTTGTACCCCAGCCGTAGAGAAAACTTACGTTGATTGTTTAAATTGTGCTCCCAGCCCAACGCAAGAGTACATCACCGCTTTACAAAAATTCCTCGACGGTATGTGGTCGATTTCCAGGCCGTATTGGGCTCGAATGAGTAACACGCTTTCAGGTTATATCGCTAACTGTAAACAAGCTGGGATGGCCATCCCAGAAACTACTATCAACGGCGGTACATTTGGTGCTGTCAGTCTTCCCACTGTCGCCATACCCGCTACAGGTATCTCCGCATCTGGTGTAATGACAAGCGTTTCGCTGTCAAAGCCCACGAATTCTGCTCAGCAAGGGCCATCTGGTTCAGCAACTTCAGCTCAGAACGGTTCTGGTGTTACATCCACAGCAACAAGTGGTCCGCAGTCCGGACAGGGGAACGGTGCAACACGGACGTTGACCCAGCGCACGGCTTGGGAATCCGTGGCGGCTGCAGCTCTCATAGTGATAGTTTTCTTTTAAGGAAAAACACTCTATCTGAGTCGCTTTCCGGGAACACGTCTGTTGGCCACGTAGCTACGTACAAGCTTTAGGGTAATTCCTTCAAACACAAATTATTGAGTTCATTGTAATGTGCATCTCCATCCTCAAAGTTCAAGTCCATTATTTTTTCTCGTCGCTCATGCTCTAACGCCTAAGAGACCGTAGAACAGCTGATCAATGATTCAGGTTGAGACAAACTAGTGCCGTGTGCGTGGCCAATGTGAGGGACGTCATGTAGCATATCAACCTGTCTGCTAGGTTACAGGTCATGTAGTATTATGCCTTTGATCCCATCGGCGACTGAACGTTGGCCAACTTCCACGCGTATATATTGAGACAACCCACGACGGTGCTGTATAGGGCCAAGAGATTTGTGGATATCGATAGATCTATCGATACGAATCGACAGAGAAATTTAAACAATATCTACCTGTGTTGCCTCAATGGACCGAGACACCTGCCGCTTGCCAATTTGGTGCCCGAAGATAGGTCAAGGTTCTTTTGTGTGGCCCGTGCAGACAGACTTGAGTGGCGTCGCATGGCTTCAGAGCAGATCCCGCACAAAGGAAGTTAGCGATATCAGAGGGAAACGGAATGTGATATTTAAACTTACACTCCACACTGACAAATGGCATCAGCTTCATGGTGGGTGGTGAACAACTTATAAGTCAACTTGGGCTAGAAATTTGATAGCCCTTCTGAAGGTCAACTGAATTCAGACTGGCAGTATAAGAGGACCTGAGAAAAGACGGCGAATGACATGCAGACCGGACCCGAGATGACTGAACGTAAGCCCATCCAACCCTGCAGCAGCGATGTAAAGAATCCCGTGCTATTGGACATATCTGGAAAGGATGTGGACGAAAGAACGAGAAACGAGTTATGGATAGAGTTTTTGTGCTAGTCGTTGATGATACCAATTGTAAAGTTCAGCAATTGGCGCCACCAGGCTTAACCGGGAGATTCCGGTATTTGGACATCAAGGTTTGGATCAATTCGGCGTCCACCAGCGTCCACCACAGCCATGACCGACCCCTTGTCTCTCGCCATTCTGACATGCTACAGTTACACGAGTTAACAGACTTTTGCTCACTTATACAGTGAGAATAATGTAGGCGCATTCAAAGGCGAAACATCGAACAAACCGCTAATTAGTTGACAGGAACCAATATAATTATCAACAGTCGACGTTTGGCAACTTCCCTACGCCGCAAGTGTTTTATTGGATTGCGTGACCACATTGGAAGCTGGATCTGATACCTGTGGTGTTCTCGGTGCAAATTTGGCTTGTATATACGTGGCATACTTCCCGTTCCAGATGAGTATAGGCATATGCAATCTCTTCACATTTCCTGCACCCTTCGATCTGTCTTTGCTCCGGGCCGACGCAATATACCTGAATAGCTCATTACATGGCAATCGCCAACGCCATAGTACGCATGCATTAGGCTATAGGTACCCCAATACTTCCAGTTATATTCTGAGCAGCTCCTCCCGGCCACATCCGAGTGGACGAATGGCTAGCTGAGCACAAGGGTGATACACATATCGCCCATAAAGAAGAGCACGACCCCCATCCTCAGAATAGGTCAGCCTCTGCCTCTGGCAAACAATATCAATGGCCTACCGACCTCCGTCGAAAGTGGGCTCTGTGTAGGTGATTGTCGCCGCGTGTTCCGTTCGAATCGTCCTCTTCGTACCGATCCCTTTCCACCACACAAATGACGCGTGAAACTCGAGAGTTCTCATCGTACCAACATACATTGACTTATTATACTCGGGTATTAAGCACCAGAGAGTGGTTAGTTACTCACTAGCTCAAAATTACGATCGATGTTGAAATTCTTTGGTTATCCTGCAGGTGTTCCTTTTCACTCCTCATCCGGTGACGGGAAGCGCATTATAACAGGACATTACTAGAGAACAATGGGCACTAGTGGCACTGTTCTCTCGCTTTGGCCGCTGTGTGGAATCAACCGTATTATTGGTTTACCAGGTAGGCCCCTTGGACACGATCACGTGTGGCTAAACAAATGTGCAAAGCAGGGGATCCCCCTCTCTTACCGCCATTCTGTGCACATTCACAACCTCCTTCTTTTTATATTTGAGGAGATTAATTGTTACAATGTCTGCAGATTCCGCCCCTACACAGCCCACCCTCGTCGTTGACATTCCCCGACCACCCAACAGCTGGATCCTCTTCCGATGCGCCATGCTAGATGAATTTAAGAAACAGCGGGAGCTTGATTCCCTCACCCAGCAAGAGAAATCTGCCAGGATTTCTCAGATGTGGAAGAATGCCGATACCGAGGTGAAGGATGCCTGGCATCAGCGCGCCAAAAGGGAAAAAGAGGAGCATGCGATCAAATATCCTGGGTACAAGTATAACCCCAGGAGACCTGGTGAGAAGAAGAAAAGCGTACCTAAGAAAAGAGGAAGAGTCGCGAAGCCGAAACAAACGCGGACAACAACCGCTGAGCCGACGGTCGCCTTTGCCTTTCCCCTGCCGCTCGCTGGTTCCTCGATTTTGAACCAAGTAACACTTACCCAATTTCCCATGCCATTAGAGCCTCAGGTTAGTGCGGGAGGTGACGAATGGACCAGCGGACCCGCCTATTGGCAACCTTCGTTCACCGGAGTTGGCCAGGATATTGATTATACTCGTATCACCGAGGTATGTTCGACATTTCAAGCGCTTCAGTTTCTCTCGCGTTGACCCTACGTATATCTACAGGGCAACGTCATTTTCCACTTTGAAGAGTCTATGGTGAGGGACGTCTCGGCATGGGCACGCGACCATTTTGAACTGCCCTTCGTCGCTCAGGAAGACGCCCGCGAGTACCTTCAACCTGGCTCTTCCATGGACATTGATGACTGTAACCTTTTTGAAACATTGGGTCAGGACAACTGTCTCGTCGAGGCGATTGAAGATCCCAGCCTCCAGATCAGTCAAGCAAACGCGCCCGCCATCGACACCTCGTATGTACCGGGTACTGGATACGACTATTATTACTCCATCATCGATGAAGTCTTCGCTCCCGTAGATAACCTTCACGACCTTCCTTTCCCTCCCGAGTTGGATGCGCTTCAAAAAGAGAGAAATTCCATCATGGAAAAGTTTATGACTGGCTTTTGAGCCCGCTCTCGTCCAGTCATTGTCTTGATGTATCTCTCGATATCATCTACGATGGTTTCTTCAGCATCAGTATCTAGCTCATGAAGCCTTGCTCCAGAGTACATCATTGTCGTCACTCCCAGCAACCATTCAATGAATGACAACTTTTTACGATTTTTTCCACCATCATCACCTCGCATTACCCATTCCGACCTGGACAATCCATCACATACAACGCTCGTTAGTTTTTTTGTGCAATATTTTCCCTCACTGTATAATTATACCCCTAACATCGTCCACTCTGTATCGACTACCGTACCATGTATCTCAGTTATGTATGCATCCCAATGAATAGAATCAAAAAGAGAGTATCCAACAACGGTGTGGTGATGCACTCTTCACAAAGGAATTCTCACATGACTACGTTGTCAGCCATTCGCTAGATTTCACTGCTCTCTCTTCCACGAAACTTTGTAGATGTCGCCCGGGCTAAAACTAATACGACTTTAAAGCGAAATAAACGAAGGTAATACAAGTGCGGGTGTGCGAAGTGAATGACTACTGAATTTATCAAAGAAAACTATGCACATATGTGCCCCATCGTCCGGTCATTGCGACGTTTGCAGGGGAGGAAAAACATTCTCCTAGAGCGAGAGGTTTACCGGAGTGCATCCGACGACAAGAAGGCCGTGGCTCTGTAATTAAAGGTGAGATTAAAAGCAGATAAAGATTGGAAAGACAGACTGACAAAGTTGTTGCCTGTACAGCAAACTGGCTGGGTGCTACACGAGTTCCCTCCGATACCGATTATATCGATTGGGTTACACGTCAACCCAACGGGGACTGCGACTGGGCCTAGGACAACCCCAAGGAGGCCTAGAAGGGAAGACACTGCGCTTGAGTGCGACTAGTATAAATAGTCGTTAACAATGTCAAGGCATAATATACAAGACTACGTACACTTTGGACGCTGTTGCAACATTGGAGGTGGCCGGTGTTGCACTGGCTTGCAGGTTGAGTGGCGGTGGGATAGCCCTGATAATCGTCAATCTGTGAAGAAAGAGAAAGAAAAGGCGAGCGTACTGCTGCTGTGGATGTCGTGACCGTCGACGTCACAACGACAGTAGAAGTTGCTCCTCCGTGGGTCGAAGACGAAATCGTTGTTGGGTGAGCAGTGGATGTACCAGGAACTGTGCTTGTCTGGGTCACGGTGACTGTGCTAGGAGGGTCCCAAGTTCCTGTGCCACCAGCGGTCGATGTTGTAGCAATAGTGGTCGGAACAGTGATGGTAATGGTGATAGGAGGACCCCAAGTGGCCGTGGTAGCGGAGGACGTGGCGGCAACCGTGCTGGTTCGGGTAACGGTAACTGTGAACGTTGGTTGTGTACCAGTAGCGAGTGTAGTGCTAGCCGTGGATGTTGGAAGTATGGTACTGGTCCTCGTAACAGTAATTGTCACCGGGGGACCCCAGCCCGAGGTAGACGTAGGGTTGCTGGTGGTCGTGGCACCAATAGTGCTGGTAACTGTTACTGTGACCGGAGGGGGATGGACGACAGCAGCGACGACGAGCGATGAGAGGGCTGAGAGCAAGAGCAGACGAGAAAACATATTGTTGAAACTTTCAAAAGCGCAGTGCGAATCGTTAACGAGGTGCTGGGGGACACCGTTAGTGGAACAGCGTTATATAGTGGTCCGGCAAACGATCACTGGGCAGTCACCAAAGTCGAAGATAAATTGCATTAGTATGTACAACCTCTTTATTGGGAAGCGATGTACTTCGGCACCACCTGTCAGAGAAATCTGCTTGAAAGAAGTTCGGGCGTTGACACCCTTCGCGCAGTAGCTCCGTGACTTCGAGGGTGTGGGGCGCTAGTAGTACTGTATAAGCACCTAGAGAAGCCGGTGATGTTCTTTCTCCGCTGCTTGTACATCCTTGCCCGTCGCAATCGCGGATGTTTCCCGTTGAGCTCCAAAAAAAGGCTTGCAAGAGATGGCAGAGACTTAAGTTCTAGTGCAGGTGACCATGGGTATGCATGAGGACCGTAAAGCGGATAGAGAACTGGATGAGGTGTCAATGAATCATGATGCTCGATAGGCTTCTACACCGTTTAGTCCATTGATACTTGGAAGTTGGAAGGTCTATGGTCAAAAAAAGTTTGGTATGTATCTTGTAGCGGTGGGAGAGTAACTCCAGCGGATTTCATGCTATTCAGGCGGGAAGCGCATGTCTACGTCGGGTAGTACGGCACGATGAACCTCCAAGTAAGCATTTGAAGATGGGGTTCTCGGATGCAGTCCGGATCCTTGAGTTGATCCGTAGCTGAGTGAAGCGGGATATAGGCTAATATAGGTCGTCGGGTGGGCCAGACAGGTATATCTAGCAAGTTTAAATTGTCGCGGATGAAGTTTTGGCGAGGTGGGAAGCGAAGACGAACAAGCAAGGAACAACTGGTTAATGCCTTCATGATTGTCACGCATGCCCTTGCCAAATAGATGACAAATAAATAATAAAAATAAAAATAAACATGAAAATGAAAATGAAAGTGGACAAACATGAGAGTAAAGACACAGTAATTGCAGAGCACCAACCAGCCGAAGCTCGTTTAACCCACTCAACCGTGGTTCCACTGAGAAGCCCAACGGCGAGTTTTACGACTCCATTGACAAATAAATGACCTCCATTCTGTAGTAAATATTTAACATACATCCTCGAAAGGATTTCTTTGCCTCATGAAGGTCTCAAAGCGGAATTCCATATACAAAATTCCCCTGCAGAAACAGCCTATTTGATTAAGTGCCCTCTACTTGTTTATTAGAATGATGCTTACACTTTCATTTTCCCTAGGTATCTCCTTTGAAGAGAAGCGTACGGGGTACTCGTCACTGATGGCAATGTCATTACTAAGGTTGATAATTTGGCTTGAGTACGTCGTGTCATCCTTCAGCCTGCCATTAAGGTTCGCCATTAATACATTTGAGTATCTGGCGAGCCGTAAGCCTCGAAAGCGTAAAGTATACAGGCTTCAGCGTACAGCTTCCCTAAGAATAAGACTCTTCACGGTGGGAGTCAGAGAACGTGGGTATTGTAGAAGTGAGATAGCTTACGGGCAATAATGCATGAAGTTGTCCGGAGCAACACAAAAAAGGACCAGCTCTAAGGTTGCAGCCGCAGCGGGAACAGCACCGCTGTGTACAGCTTGGATCATAAGTTTATCAAGGAGGTTTCGTGTCCTTTCAAAGTGTCCCTTCCTCGCTGATCCGAGCTAGATATTGAGGACTTCAGTAATGAACAGGACATATGTAATCCAAAGAAGACAGACTATGATGAGCATCGCTATAGCGATGATTATATCGCAGGTGAATGCACCGACTAACCAAACCTTGTGCCGTCGCATGAGTCGGCAAATTCTGCGGTGGGAGTGAACGGCTTACGATGATACCAGACCTAAGTGTTTCAATTTTAAGTATGTCAATGAAGCGTGTCTGAATTGATATTCAGCGTATAAAGTGGACATGTTGGTAATGGACAGACCTGGATCGAGAAGACAATCCCGCTGATGCATCGCATCGACGCAACCTGACGGTGTCAACATATATAGAAACATTGAGCGTTGCTCACTCACTAGCAAGATCAGAACTGCGGTAGATCGAGCTAGCCAGTGTTTTCCGAAGACCCAGATTCGCCTCAAAATAAGCGTTAGTGTCAGTACGGAATTGGTGTCATGATAAGTTTACCAGGCAAAGAAAGTTTGTACAAGGCCACCTACTACATGTATGCATCAGTGTCCAGTCATATGGATACGAGATAGGTTGTCCTACTGAGGCCACTCATTATTGGAAAAGTAGTACCTGACCATGGAGAGTTGGCGAATGTATTTGGGTCGCCCCATGCTAAAATAACGATATGCCAAACGGTATGTGTGGCGAAGATCGTTTGAATAACGTCAAGAAGGAAGATCGTCCCAACTATGAAACATACTTAGTGTCGAAAGTTATTCCACCAATCGAATTAAACTTGTGCTTACCCAAAGCTTTAATCCAGTTAGAGTCCTTGAAGTTAAATGTGTAGTAACTGTCTAGACAATATTAGGGACTTGGAAGAAAAAAATGAACTGAATGTATACATGCAGACTTGAAAGACAACCACCCCAAAAAGTGCCCAATTAATCATCAACCCGATGAACTTGAACGACGTAAGAAAAGAAAGTAGTAGAATGGAGAAATTTTACCAGCGGCCCATTGCTGGTAAAGTCCCTTTGGTTCAGCATGGAAATTCGAACTAGAGTTTACGCTACATACAATAAAATATACTGCTCTCCCAGAGAGGGTCCAGACGCCATTGCGGGATGAGATTGGGGTAAAGAGTTGAATGTAACAGTACTTAAGCATCCTGTGGTACAGGATACCGTGTTCTTCAAATAACATGGGTACTCTATAGAGCGATCGTGAGCAGGCAATGCATCAAAGAAGGGGTAGTAGGTAAACTTACCAACCGAAACAAATATAGTTGGCTGCTTCTGGAATAGCCCGTTGTACTCATGACGAGCAACCAACAATGGTGAACCCAACTATGAGATTTCATCGCAACAGAAAAGTGCTCGTGTTCAGACTTTCGTACGTGAATGGCAGGATCAACGTCAAGGATATATATTTGAATGATCAGCCTGACGGTGATCTCGGGATTTGGGTTCTAATTTCAAGATGTATGAGTTACTTACGGCGTATCCTTGGCCGATAAAGGGAACAAAGGGAGCGAGCCAACGAGTTTGGTCCAAGCCCAATAATCAGCCAATGAATAATGGCGCTACAGGGCAAACCAAATATCAGGAAGCTCACTTTTGGGAGAAAGGCAAAGATCGACGGTGGTAGAATCTGACAGTTGCAAAAAAAGAACACGACGTGGGAGAACTTCGAGGACGAGATCATTATAGGAAATCTAATCTAATCAATGATTCGATCAACCTGCTGTGCTGATGGTCTCAATGATGTCTCGTGAGCCATGGCTACCACTGCGATCACATCATCCTCCTTGTCTATACAGCTACTGTACTGCGTAAGATGTCTACTTCAGTACTTGCACAACTACTTGCAACAGTAAAAAGGAAAAACAGTCAAGGTGACAATACCACGATAACTTCGGCCCTTAAACACCCTCACCCAACAATAACTACAAGGCCTGTTGCAGTAAGCGTCGACCCACCACCTCCTCCTTTCTCCCCACAATCTATCTCAACATCGACATCGATTATTCATCTCGAATACGACCCAGCATCCCTCCCACACGTGCCCTCACCTTTATGGACGCGCTTTGTGTGCATTAGTGACACACATACACGGTCGTTCGACGTGCCAGATGGCGATGTGCTTCTCCACAGTGGTGACCTGACAAATCTCGGTACTCCGGAGGACTTTCAAACGACTATGGACTGGTTGGTCTCGTTGCCACATAAAGTTAAGATGTGCGCCTCTTATTCTCCCGTTCTGTATTTTTTTCCCACTTGACGCGTTTGATTAGCATCATTGCCGGGAACCACGACCTCACCCTTGACACCGAATGGTACGAAGCTAAATACCCACGATTTCACAGTAGGATCGGCAAACAAGTGGGTACCGTTCCTTCTGTCCTGATTGTCATTGAAGGTTTCTCTCAGGATGCCGCCCAATGTCGGAATCTTCTAACCAACAAGAGGGCTCTTGAAGCGGGTATAGTCTACCTACAAGATGCTTCTCATACCTTCCAAGTGAAACCAAATGGCCGGACATGGAGTGTTTATGGTTCACCCGTGTGTCGTCAACCACATTTCATGCAAAAGTTGTTCTGATCGAACCTTAGTGGTCACCATACTTCTTCGGTTGGGCATTCAACTATCCTCGAGAGGAAGGCAAAGGTATGGTCATACTGTGTGAGTTTCTGTTAATTGTACTCAAATGTCGGTGTTATCAGAACTCGTCGCTAAGTTCCCTAAAACTGACATTTTGTAAGTTCTATTTTGACGAACCCATTATGTTGCTCTTTTGGGTTTTGTTGCGGCCATCCTGTGTACCTGTACCGTTTCCAAGTCTGTCTTACACCTTTCGCATTCAGGCTCTCGAGGTGTTATGCACGCTGACTCTCCTGTTTACAGACTGACACATGGTCCGCCGTCTGGTATATTCGATGTCACTCGAGGGGGACAGCTCGCTGGGTGTGAAGATCTCCGTGAACGCCTGCCAGAGCTGCGCCCTCGCCTCCATGTGTTTGGCCATATTCACGAAGCAAGGGGAGCATGTATCCATTCTTGGGCCTCGGATCCTGAACCGCCTGTGGTTCAGAACGCGTATGATGAAGCAGACAGTGCCGAAGCAGACAGTGCCGATGAAGACGAGTGTATCATGGACCTCGCGGAGGCTGCATGCGAGGCTGCGTCCCAGGCTGCTGCTCCACCGAGTGTGTCCAGCGTAGATGGAAAAGACGGTGGGACTGGCGAAGAGACGGTCTTTGTCAATGCAGCTACATCTCCTTCAGGAAGGGGCCTATGGCGTGGAACATACAAGGTGCCATTTGGGGGTCACGGCTATCAGGCCGTTGTTGTCGATCTGTGCGATTAACGTTCAGTATGGGAGATTCGACGTTCCCACTTTACTCCGTTCCCTTATGCCGTGTTGTATTGCAACGTTCGGGTACAA
>JABCKU010000245.1:0-19893 GCA_018221655.1 Myochromella boudieri | reverse complement strand
CACTGTTTTGCAGATGTGAACCAACAACCAGGTGAAGTCTCTAATTGTAGTAAACTATTTTCTCTTGTGCTCACAAATAGTAGAAGGAAACAGTAGTCCAATCACCTCTATCAACTGTGTCTGGCAGCTCTAATCCACAACCTTTAGGGCAGAGATATTTTTGTACCAGGTGAAGAGTCCACAAGTCAATGTTACTATGGCCGTGAAAGCTTATGATATTTTCAGAGTTCTTTACCTTCCTTACTCACCGGCACCCTACACAATCTCGAAATCACATTATCCCGTGCCTCTTCCTGCAGCCCCGGCCTTGGCAGCACCAAGAAACTGGATACCCATTTGAACCCTTGTTCAGACAATCAAACCTCATTCAGACATTCAAACCTTGTTCAGACATTCAAACCCTCATTCTCACATTCAAAGCTTGTTCAGACATTTACCCTTGTTCACACATTTGAAGTTTGTTCAGACTTTCAAACCCTCATTCACACATTAGAACCTTCTTTCACACATCCGAACCATTGGTTATAGTCAACTATCCGTGATCACTGTTCTTATTCTGGACACCTTTTGCTCTCGCTACCCCCAAATTCTCAACACCTTTATTATTATCATCTATTTCTATCTTATGAGTTGCTTCACTTTCCATTTTCACCTGAGCCAGGTCTGGTAGCCCCGCAGTCAAGTTCCATTCCATCGACAGCACTGATAGTATCTTCAATACCATTTCCCTTCCTTCAACTTGGAATTGGCCATCCACCTTCAGCAGCAGTGCCGCCATGTTTATTCCCAATCTCAAATTTCATGCAACTACTTCATTTAGTTCCACACCAGTAGCACCAGCCATGTCATAACTCTTGTCTCCAATAGTAGACTGCATTTAAACTCACCCCATCGTTAAGTCACCATGGCTGTAGAAGAAGTAACCCATCAAAATTTTTGGGCAACTGTGATAAGAAGAATGGCATGGCTGGCAATGAAGATGAAGGCAACAATAAGCGGGGATCACAATCTCTTCATTAATCCAATTTGTATGGCGTTATTCTCAACTTCTTTCTGTCTTTTCACAGTTTTGTCCCCTAGGTAGTTGTTCCATGGATTCAAATGTCCACCGATATTGTCAGTATTAATGTAATGTTGTACAATATCTAAAAATTCCAACCAAATTCTATTATTATGATTATTATTTGGTCATTTTTACATGTAAGAAGTGGATTGTGCATATGATGCATGGCACATATGGTGATCATCAGAATGCCATGACACTTGAGAACAATTCCATTGCCTTTTGACATACAGATTTATAAGTTGTAGCATCACGGAACAGCTGTACTAGCCAAATATTAATAAACCAAGCCCATATTGATCGGCAGGCAAGATGTCCAAACCACGGGATGAGCTAAAGTTTCAAAGCCCACTCCATAGGTTTTAAGTTGGAGCCGCGGCAACACTAGTCATGGGATATCTGAAAGATGCTGACATCATTGAATGGGGCAATGTTTGGCATGTTGACTCTGATGCAGGGGACACCATGCGTGCCTCCATGCTTGGCAAAGTTTTTGTGGATTCACAAGACGCAACCTTTGTTTGGATAGGAGTTGACATGTTTAGGCTGTCTTATTCACTGCTTACTCATGGCACTTTGCTAGTATGAGATGTATGTTAACAAGAATGCAGCACGAAAACAGAGTAAACCTGTCTTTGAGTTGCAGACATTCTACAGCCAGCTGCAGCATATTTTTGTTGTACAGCTTGAGGCTTACACAGCTCGCTGTGCCCTTCACTTTGCCAAAGACCAAGATTCCATTATTTTTGCTGCAATCCGTGTCTGTGTCATTGAGGATGATGGTCAACTGGACAATCTAGATATTCACTTTTACTCTTGTGTGGGCAGCCTACATGTTGTTGATATTACATTAGTGCAGTGCTTGGTTGGGCATGTAAAGGACAAGAAGCCTCACACTTGGGGCATAATTGATAGGACAGCTTGAGCTATTGTAGATGTGCCTGGCTCAGACCATGATGACGGACCTTAGCAGTTTGTTAACAGTGCCAGTAGTATAGTATTGCATTTCCACATATTTCTAGTACATAGTAACATATACATGTTTCTTATAAGTTATATAACTGTTTTCATCCATTGTGAGGTTGAATATGTAGGGTGAACGTTGACCTATTTGGTAAGGTTGAATATGACCTGGTTAAGATTGTCAAGGGCGGTCACTATTTGACCTAAATCCTAGGTTGATCTGATCAACCTAATGATCAACCAGCTCATGGTTGAATGGCAAGAATCACCCTGTCACAGGTTGATGGGCAACCTATGTAAGTTACCTTCATAGTGACTTTTTGGTTCTATGTTGACCTCTGTGCTCATGAGCCCTCCATAAAATTTGAAAAAGTACTTATAATTGCATAATAGAATGTGGGGGTATTATTCAGGGAGTTATCGGTACAATTGGGCGACTACATGGATCTCTTGTTCATTGCCATGAGAGGATCCAACTCCGACGTTTATGTCATCCGGGATTTCCCCTTTCCGCCTCCAAGCTAGGTTGGAGGCTTCTCAACTTGAACTTTTAGTTCAAAGACGACTAGCTCAGCTGAGACAAGATACGCTCGTTTTTCCTAATCTCCGATGGCACAGCCGGGACAAGATGCAAAGTTCTTCCAAAGGGGAAAGATAGAGGTACACCACCTAAATAGACGATTAACTGGCTTCTAGTTAAGCCAAGATTTTAGGAACTTCGTGCAGAGTTACAGGCTGCTGAGACGAAGGATAAGAAGTTTTTGAAGCGAAAGACGGCATTGAAGAAAATCGTGGCAAACATAACGATGGGAAACGATAGTTGGTATACCTTCCTTACTCTCCTGGAAGAGTGTGATTGTTGATGGACCTGTATCGAGTGTCACCCTTGTTCACGGACGTGGTCCAATGTCTGGGTATCCCACTGTTGGAAATCAAGAAGAGTGAATCATTCTTATTTATTATACCATGACAGTGCCTTAATATCGGACTGCAGTGGTCTACTTATTCCTGGTCAGCTATGGTAGAACTAAACCTGACCAGATACATCTAGTCATACCAAGCTTCCTCCAAGTGAGTAACAACGGATGAAATCGTTATTTAAACAAACTCATTACAACCAGGATTGTAATGATCGAAACCCCCTTATCCGAGCTCTCGCAATTCGCACTATGTCATATATCCCCATAGCTGTTGTCACAGATGCTCTAACCGAACCACTGCGACACTGCCTTAAGGACCGAGATCCATATGTTCGTAAAACAGCAGCCATATGTGTAGCTAAGCTATATTCGGCTGACCCCCGAAGGGCTGAGAAGGGAGGGTTTGTGGAAATGCTGCGCGACCTCATGTTGGACAGTAATGCCACAGTGGTTGCAAACGCTGTCGCTGCTCTATCTGAAATTGGGGACAGACATGATGGTGTCATCTTTAAATTAAATCTTGCAACGGCAAACAAGCTTTTAGCAGCACTTGGTGAAAGCTCCGAGTTAGTGCTCATTATTTCCTTTGGACTTTCCATATTGACAGATCCTTTAGATGGGGCCAAATATATATCCTTGACTCCCTCCTACGCTATGTACCCGAACGCTATGCTGATGCAGAACTTATGGCCGAGAGGATCGTCGTGCAACTTCAGCATGCCAATTCTGCAGTTGTTTTGACCACCATCAAAGCTTTACTTTACCTAATGAACTACATGGAGAACAGAAAACTGATAGATCACCTTTGCAAGAAGATGGGCCCACCTCTTGGTCAGTCCGACGTTGATTTCCATTAACTTGTGAAACTGACGCTTCATGATACTGCAGTAACGCTGCTGTCTTCAGGACCTGAAGTACAGTACGTTGCACTGCGAAACATCCTACTCATCATCCAAAGGCGACCGGCTGTCCTGAAGAACGACGTCAAGGTCTTTTTTTGCAAATACAATGACCCGATATATGTCAAACTGGCAAAGCTGGAAATCATGTATCGTCTCGCTCGGGCAGAGAACACAAACGAAGTGTTGGCTGAATTGCAAGAGTATGTCTATCCTCCACCGGGGGCAATTGGTCCTGACTATGGCTCAGATATGCCTCTGAAGTTGATGTTGACTTCGTTCGTAAAGCAGTTCGCTCGATTGGTCGACTGGCTATCAAAGTGGAAGCAGGAGCAGACAGTTGCATCCAAGCATTGCTCAGTCTCATCGACACAAAGGTTTCGTATGTGGTACAGGAGGCTGTTATAGTCACCAAGGACATTTTTAGGCGTTATCCAGGCAAGTATGAAGGCATCATCCCAAAGCTGTGCGAGAATCTCGATCTTTTGGATGAACCTGAATCCAAGGCTGCTATGATCTGGATCTTAGGCCAGTTCTCTGACAGGATAGATAACGCGGACGATCTATTGGATGACCTTTTATATACATTTCTGGACGAGAGCGTTGAGGTAAATGGCTCGTCTTCCCAATCAAACCTGTACTGAGGTTATTGACAGGTGCAGCTCGCGCTTCTGACAGCAGCAGTAAAATTGTTCGTCTACAAATCTAAATCAGACAAGGCGAAGGAACTTGTGCATAAGGTGCTTAAGTGGGCTACTGAGGACGTAGATAATCCCGATCTCCGAGATAGGGGTTTCATGTACTGGCGCATGCTAGCAGTCAATCCAGCCGTGGCTGGTGAGATTGTCCTTGCAGAGAAGCCTGCTATCACTACGGATTCCGATCGCATGGACAGAGGTGCATTGGACCAACTCTTGTTGCACACTGGTACTTTGGGTAGCATCTACCACAAAAATCCTGAGGTAAGTGCACATTCAAGTGCATGGTATCACCTCTGATATCTCGTCATTGAAGACTTTCATCCGTAATGCTGCCGGGAAATCACTGGTAGACAGTCCGGCCTTAAATTCTCATTCACGGGTTGTGTTGGTTCCACTGGCTCGTGCACAGCTTCCGTCAACGGTCGTCAATATTCCAGGACCTGGGCCTGTGGAACCACGAACAGACGAGCCTCCTAATACGTCCCTTCTTACTAAGGCAACAATAAATTCAGCGCCACCTATACCAACTTCCCATTCAACTTTAAAACACGTGGAACCGACGAGCCCAGATCGGGATGATGACGACGATGAACCACCAGCTGCTTCAGATCCTTATTCTAATCTGGGTGGTGCATTTGGTAATTATTTGCAAGATGAGCCGCGTCCCATGGGAACTGGAACTCATCAAACGATTCGACATGGAGATCTGGATGATTTGTTGCTCTAGTTTCACACTTCATCAAATGAACCGGTCACATTCTTGTGTGTGAAGTTTAATATCAAGTTGAGAGTATGGCATGCATCTTATGAGAGAACTGGGAAAGTGTGCTCTTTGGCCGCAGAGAATTATAATGCTAAAGAGGCTGTCAACATCTTAATCATAGTAGGAGGGATGCTCTTACTTCTCCAAGACCATACATCCGCCGATGATAGCTGATGCGCACGACTCGCTTGATATCGTTTTCATTCAAGATAGCTCCAGAATCATGGATAACAACGGATGGGTGGCCGCCTTGTATGACATGGATCGGTACTTTGTATGTTCGACTTAGAGCCAGGATTTCGGGCTCGCCACCCCATTCTGCGGTGTCGTGTATAGTTGCGCAATACTGCTCGAACCCTGCCTGGCTCATAATCCCTGACTCAGTGGCCAGTAGCCCGTCCGCAGAGGGTTCGAGGAATGGTATGAAGTCAGCCGGGTGGGATAACATGTACTGTGAAGCGGCTTTCCGGACGGTCATATAATTTGCTTGATGGCTTGGAAGTATACCGAGAAGTCCAAGCTGATCAGCAACTGCGGAATAGAGACAGTGGCCATCAGGGTTTACCTTGGAGTGTCAGTGTCAGGAATGGACCTTGTTGCCAGTATTTTGGTGACCTACTTCGTGGATCTGTAGCATTTGCTCTTGGCATATCCTTTCAATGTCTTCTTGCTCTTTCACCGCTTCCTTTTTGAGTCGTACTTCTGCGCCAGGATCCGACGGTGAGTATGCTTTTTCAAGAGCGGCAGTTTTACGAGCCTAGGAATCACTGGGATTGAGATAAAGCTCATCAGTACAGACACTAGGTGATTACGCACCTGGCGCGCTCTGAAGCGACTTCTGGCATCCTGCTTGGAGCCTGCTTCAGACCGTTCTAGCTGCACCTCGTTGATCACAGCAGCCGACTCAGCTTGCACAGTCTGATCACGAGAATCAAGTTGTGCAATGAGTTCATCCATGAGTTCATCATCCGCAGACGACGTTGGTGTATACAACGAGGTAGAAACGCCTTTTTTCTGTCTATTTTTCTTTGAGCCAGGCATGATGGGTGTCCGTGTGTAAACAACCAGGGATCGCACAGCCACCGATAGAGATAATGTGGCAGTGAGCGACTGATGGGTCCAAAGTTCTGATTCTGCCAAATTCAACTACTACAACTACTTGTATTGGTATCACAGCTTCACAGCTCAGCCCATAACAGTGATCCACTGTTCCTACTCATATACCCATCATTTCTCTTTCACTTCTTACCTTGCTTTACTGTAGAAATGGGCGACTCACCCACTGACTTGACAGTCCTGGAACAGCGCTTGTCTACTTTGCTTGGAGAAATTCGCGTCTCCGACTCAGACAGTTCATGGAATCAGGTTGAGATTGTCGCGCAGACACTAGCGAACGGTTTACGCTCGAGAGATGATCCAGGTACGAATATATCATCTACTCACCACAAGTTCATGCCCAAGCTCCGCTCTAGTCGATCATCACTCAACTCTTGGAGCGACAGCACTACCACAAAATCTTACTTCCCTTTTTGACCTCGCTCTACATGGATCGACCGTTCCTGACGAGAAGTACACGCCAGTCATCTTAGAACTTTTACGCGTAGCAGCTAATCTGTGCATGGATCACGGTACGTGCACATATATTGATAAGAACAGATTCGTGATACCTCCGTAGACGATAATCGTGGCCGCTTACTTGAGACCGGCTTTCCTCAAGCCATCGTCTCCCTTCTTGAAGGATATACAGAGCTCCTTCCAACTCCACCCTTCTCAACACCTCTTGGACTTCCTACCGCGCACCTTAAAGTCATTAAAACTTGTATTGGCGCGCTTCTTAATGCAAGCGTTGGATATGGTGCGGGTGTTCCACAGTCTGCTAAGTATTGTTGACTTCAGCACTGCTCACAGATGCTGTTCAATTCCGCCTGATCTCTCTTGAAGCTCCGATCACGATACTGAAACTAGCAACGGCGATATACCCAACCGGATATTGGTCCAGTGTGTCGGCGGATAATACGGATGCAAGTTCCGTAGACGAGTGGGCCGTACGGAGCGGTCTCTCTAGTTGGGCATGGAGAGCAATTTCCGAGCTGAAAGATGTTAAGGACGATAGTGAGTATGACAGATGTCCTTAATGATCCTTCCTAATCTCCATTAGCTCTTCAAATATTTAATCCAGATTTCTTACCCTTACTTGTTGGCCCGCTTCTGGCTTTTCTACCCCGGACTCAAATCCTTCAGCCATTATTTGATCCAGAATCGGCTTTTGCCATCAACCTTATCAACGCGGACTATGAGGACCTTGAAGAGTCATGCATGCTCATTGAGTCTCTTGCTCTCGATGTAGAAGACATCCGACTCTCGCTTGCTCGAGGGCTCCACTTTCCGGCTGAACATGGTGGCGTGCCTTGTTTTTCAATCATCCTTGACTTCATAGAGTACGGCACTTACCCACTATCGTGGAACTCTGTGATTTTCGATGAAGTGGAAAGAAAACGCAAAGAAAAAGCGTTCAACATTTGCAAAGCGGCGCTGATAAAGGCTGTAGTTGAAGTCGCAGGCGAAGAAAGTAACGAGGACGTCCTTTGGGACGACTCAGAGTCCACAAAGCCAGGGGGTGACTTTGTTTACAGGATGGTGAACTGGCTCACCCGATACGTTAACGACATGGACGCCTCAACTTCTGAACATGTGATCGATGCACAATCAATCTCCGACAGAGAAGACATGGTCATTTGTGCATCGCTCGCCCTTGGAAACATGGCAAGACGAGGTACGTATGTTGGCTGAGAATTACAGAGTTTGTCTAACTCACAGGACTCGTCGCAAGAGAAGAACTCGACCGCACTTGTCATGCCACCTTACTCTCTAGCTCCTGTCCTCGCTTCATCCCACTTCTTATCAGTCTCCACAGATATCAAGGTCAAACATGGTGTGGTAGGACTTCTTAAACATCTTGCACAAGCTTCTGCCCACTCTCACGCCATTCATATTACACTCGGAAAAGCTGGAATAATTCGGCGTATTGCTGCCAGTGGGGTCTGGGACGAAAAGTCTGATGCCATGGCAGATGTGGTTCAACTCAGCGCTATTGGGGTAGTCAAACACATGTGTAACGCGAATGGTACGTCCTTCGGCTATACCCCCTCTGTTTCCACATCTCCTGAACATAGTATGCAACCAGTCGAACACGCTTATGTTTTGGTACTCCCCTCCAGCAGAGCCCTGGATGCGCCGACCGGTCTTTCCCAGATTCTCGCCCTGGTCAACCGCTCTGATTCCATTCCTATTAAAAGCGAAGGGAGTCGTGTGCTTGTCGGTGTGGTCAAGTCGTTATGGTCGAACAGTCTTCCGGCCAGCTCGACTGTTGATTCTCAGTCACCTATCACAACGGGGAATGTCAATAAGGACGATTCTCTCGAGAAACATCGGAGAAGGAATACCGCTATACGGACGGTCCTTACATTTGAATGTGCTTCTACCCTGACGACCCTTGTAGGGCGCAGCGGAAAATACCCACTCTTAGTTAACGAAGGTATTGTTGCACTCAGCTTACTATGCACGCACAAGGACGGTGGTATGGCTGTTTCCACGTTTAGTTCGGTATATAGTGGGACTCACCCACCTCCTTACTAGGATCACTTGTCCTAGAGGCCCTTACTGTTCCGTTGGGTCTTGAGGTACCTCCTTCCCCAGTTGACCCTAGCTCACCGACGATACCTAGTGAAGCTGGCTCCCCGGCTACAACGGCAGTATCAGAACGCCCACGCCTCAACGTGCCACGCCACCCGCTGGATATGCTCCTTTTCACTTTGAAGAATGTTGACAACCCCGTCAACTTTCCTATCGAAGTGCGCGTAAATGTATGCTCGCTTCTTGTACAATTATGCAAGCACACATCTGGTGAAGAGCTCGGTAACGTGACGGCGGCCGCGCGGCCTGTTTTAGAATCTCTCCTTGCTGCCCAAACTACTGAAGAAATCCTGGAGAAAGCAATCCACCGAGTGTTAGATGTGTGGCCGTGAGTAGTGACCCAAGCACTTTTTTTTAGTTAAAATCTCCTCTCGGTTGGAAGAGGCCAGTTATTAGTGTAGATGTCGTTTCATCCACCTTTGTACATATATTTAGTCTCTTCAGGGAACAAGAATACGTTGGAAATCAAGCCGTTGCCCGCATAATCAAGTTTATTTGTGCTGTATATATGAGCTCAAAATCTGCACTACTACCCCCAGCTGGCACTTGTTACGAGGTTATATGGAGGTAGTGGGATGGGCCTGGGGTCATGGTGACGATTGGCTCGTGGGGCGTTGGGGCATCGGCCAGTGTATTTCACCTACTGATACTAATAGTGGTGTGGGTATTGGCGCTGCTGGCGATACAGCGGTCGAAGGGCTTGGTTTGTCACGTTGACATTGGGGTACGGCACGACATCATATTCTATGGGAAGATGGAATGTCTTTGTATCAGTACATAGGACGTATACAGAAACCAAGGTACGATTCTTTCATTACGGCTGAGCACCACATCCATATATTCTAGTGTTTTATTAGGGGCCGGCCCTTGTAGCAATAATGATACCGGCTGTGAGACCATTGACCTGGTATACCCAGCCTTCACACGAAGCGGTTGATGGTTGCCCAGTAGTATATGGATGGGAATACTAGACTCGAGTCGGGGAAAAGAGAGCCCGAAGCGGGCCCACATGCCAGTGAATATATTATTACATACAAACAAATTGAGGTCTGCAACTTGATGTGCACCACGATGAGCGTTCCAACCGTTGATATAGCTGAAGGGATTGCAACGATTACGTTGAACCGCCCTAAAACTCTCAATGCGCTTACAGCAGAAGGTACGAATAAAGCAACTTAATTCACTCTTCGGAACAAAAGGAGAGCTTCGCTGCAGATTATGAGGAGTTTGCAACTGCTTTGAGGGAGATTGACAAGAGGGAAGATGTTCTAGTAACTGTTTGGCAAGGTACAGGATTTCAAGTTGTTTGTGGTTTACATATCTCACTGGGACAACTTGGTTACTATTTACACAGCTCATGGAAAATGGTTTTGCGCGTACGTTTCCTGCGACTCTTTATGCCCTTTCCCGAATAGTTTTCTTCAAGTGGGACCAATGTGAAAAACAAACAAGCCGAACTTCCCCCGGCAGGTGTACGTCGAGCATTTTTGTCTAACGTGGCGCATACAACTACAGACTGTGGGCATGCGGTTAGTGTGATAAGACTAATAAGGGCATTTGTATCTGATGTTCAAGTTGCCTCTATCGATATCGTCTCCATGAATGTAGCTATCCTCTCACAGTAAAATCCTGGTCGCTGCTCTTAATGGTCCAGTCATGGGTACATATGGTTGTTTTCTTGGTTGATGATATATTTTTAACGGACCGAGACCAGGTATTGCAGCAGGTACGCGGTTATGTCTGGTTATGTATCTCTTCAGTCGTGATTCTGATGTGAATGACGACACCAGCATTCCTGGGCCATTTTGACTTCATTTACTGCCTACCTATGACCTGGCTATCTTTGCCATTTACGTTCATTGGTCGGTAAAGAGTAGCCAAAATTGAAATCTTTTTAACCTGTTCGCCATCCAGGAATCGTCGCCGAAGGTGGCTCCAGCGCTAGTTTTGTGAACCGTAGTAAGTACCTATTTCTCATCAGCGCTGTTGCTCACAAAACTTATCATGATGTCTTATACGAACTAGTGGGGTTAGCAAAGGCAAACGAGGTATTACTATGGGGTAAGAAGCAAGATTCTCAGCAGCTGCTGGACTGTGGATTTGTCAAGTAAGCACATAACAACGGGATGTGGAGTTGACTGAGATGATCTTTAGCCGAATATTTCCCGTACAATCCGTCAACTCATTCCATTCCGCAGTGCGGAACCAAGTGTTGGAGGAACTTCGCGGTTTAGACCCTACTGCTTTGTTGGAGGTCAAAAGGCTCATTCGGGCAGGACTAAACGACAAGAACGATCCAGACGCCGTGAATCTACGAGAAAGTTACGGTTCGTTTTCAAACCTTTCTTCTCGGATCAGCATCTAACTTGAAATAGCACAAGCGGCGAGGATCGCTAGTGGTGTCCCGTTAGAGAATTTTGCCAAACTATCTAGGAAAGAGATCAAGCACAAACTGTAAACAGAAGGCAAATAAATTCTCGATGTGATACAAGAAACTTGCCATGGATAATATAACGAAATTCAAAGGCCAGTGTCCGTTAAGTACAAAGGGAATAACAGCATGGTCTCATGCACAACCTCTAGAAATGTTGAACGTTCAGGGAGCGCCTGTAAATATCATCGTCTGGATCGTTCAACCTATCGATGAGAAAATGCTGCCACACCAACTACATATTTGTACAGTGAGAACCTCTGTTACTTTGTGAGCACTATCTATAGTGTTGACTCTTGTTGACTTATCATATATCAATGACCATAGGTACATACTTAACAGTTCAAAGCTTGCCGATCAATGAGGAACTGATTGACATTACAGATCAAAAGTAAGGTCATATCGACACTATCGCATCCCTGACGTAACCTGACGTACCCATGTGGTGTTCATCTGTTATTATGGAGGCCCTTGACATGTTGTAGCATGTTGTGAGGCATTGTGGTCCCTAGTACATGATCACCCTTTCCCCATCTGCGCACTCCTAGGCACGTTAGATCCGTCTTACCAACTATAGTATCGGCCTTGAGAGGCCATAAGAACCACGTATCACCACACTGATGATGCGATACTCCCCCGTTCATGAATTATCAGGACGAGAAAACGATTGTAAATGAGAAGGAGCACAGCGATACCTCAACTGAATACCAGGATGACACCCTCTTGGAACCGCCGATCGATGACTCCCTTCATCGTGGGCTCAAAGCCCGTCAAATATCCATGATAGCAGTACGTACCAGTCAGAGTACGACGTTATGCACAACTTATTCGCATAGCTTGGTGGGGCCGTAGGCACAGGCCTTATCATTGGCTCTGGTACTGCATTGCGACGCGGGGGGCCACTTGGTGCGCGTTTTGATAGTTTATCGGCCAAGTGTTAAATGTCTTCTAGGTCTCTTTCTCGGATACTCTTTCATGGGATTCATCTGTTACCTGGTGATGGTGGCCTTGGGTGAAATGGCTGCATTCTTGCCTCATAAGAAAGGCTTCGCAGGCTACGCAACACGTTTTGTCGACCCAGCTCTTGGGTTCGCACTGGGGTGGAACTATCTCATAAAATATGTTAGTGAAAACTTTTATATGCACACCCACCTGTCTGAAACTCATTCATTGAATTTTAGCTAATTGTGACGCCCAATAATATCAATGCCGCCGGTGTTGTCGTGCAATACTGGAACCAAAAGGTTCATATTGCAGTTTGGATGGGTAGGTCCACTACTGTTTTATTTTCTTCTAGACATAGCAAGTCTTACTGGTCTCAGTCATTTTCATTGTATTTAGTATGTTAAAACCTCGATTTCCTGTCGACGCAAAGCTTAGTCGAAGTTAGTTTTCCTGGTGAACCTCCTCGGTGTTCGGGTTTTTGGCGAGTTGGAATTTTGGTTTTCCAGCATCAAGGGTAAGGTTCAATATGTAATACTTCGTATTTTGGGGCCGAGTCAGCTCACTCTCTACTAGTTATCGCTCTCATTGGGCTTTTATTGATGGGAATCATCATTGATCTTGGTTTGTCCAGCATGTGTATGTCGGTGTGCTAAAGAGCTTAGAAATTTTGAAGGTGGAAACCCCAAGCACGATCGCATCGGTTTCCGGTACTGGAGAGCTCCTAATGGACCAATGGGGTCCTACTTGTTGGCCCAAGTTCATGAGGGATCTTTAGCTATCTTCTTGGGATTCTGGGCAACTCTGACAAATGCCCTTTTTGCATACATCGGGACGGAGCTCATTGGTGTTACTGTTGGGGAGGTGAATCGCTTATATTTCTATCTCAGTCCCAAATCTCATTACAGATGTTTCACTAAGGCACAAAACCCACGCAAGAATATTCCCATTGCGATAAGACGAACCTTCTTCCGTATTCTCGTCTTCTACGTTGGTGGCGTATTTGTGATTGGTCTCATCGTGCCAAGCACAAATGACTCCCTATTTGTCGCCACGAAGTCGAAGACCGGAGCAGCTGCCAGCCCATTCGTTGTTGCAACTACATTGGTATTTACTCTTTTCAACCTTCTCTACTTCACATATGTCTACAGTCTGACCTATTTTTCACAGGTTGGAATCAAGGTCCTGAACCACATTATAAACGCAGCCATTCTAGTATTCGTCATGAGTGCTGCGAACTCTGATCTCTATATTGGTTCTCGAACGCTCTACGGTTTGGCAATCGAGGGTAAGGCACCTGCAATCTTTAAGAGGGTAAACCGTATGGGTGTTCCATATCCTTCATTAATCATCTGTACACTGTTCTGTGGACTTGTATTTCTCAACGTCAGCTCGTCAAGTGCTAAAGGTGAGAGCTAGCGCAATTCGCACCTGTTTGTCGTTTTGACTGGCTTTCAGTGTTCACCTGGTTTGTCAACCTGGTATCTACCGCTGGTGCCCTAACGTGGATGTGCATTGCATTTTCTCACATGTATGTTTTATTCTATGGGTAATCTCAGTCAACTTACGTGAGGCGTAGTCGTTTCATGAAAGCTCTCAAAGCCCACGGAATGTCTCGAGAAGATCTTCCTTACAAAGCGCCCTTGCAGCCTTGGGGAAGTTGGTTCGCACTTATTGCGACAGGCATTATAACATTCTTCAAGGGCTTCGACACCTTCCTTCCATTCGCAGTCGACACCTTTGTGACGTGAGTCAAGTAATAACCATGCAAGGACCTTTGTGTACTCAAGAAATTTTAGGAGCTACATTATTATTCCTACCTTTTTCGTACTCTGGCTGGGTTATAAACTCTTTTATAGGACAAGGATGATTCCATCAAAGGAGGTTGACCTTGTCACTGGCTTACGGCAGATCGATGAAGAGGAGGAGAAGTTTATAGCTGCACAGGAAGCCCTTGGTCCACGGAGTGCACTGAAGAAACTATGGGATTCATTATAGAATAACTGATGACTAATTAGGTGTACGTTTATACCACTAATCAGAGCTCCTGATATTATTCTCAAGACTGAGTCCACGCCGAATGTACATGACTGACTCATATCCTTGATGTTCTTCCCTTGTCGATGTTTAAAAGCATTGCATTTGCGTTCGTCGTTATTACAGTTCTATCTGCCATCTCATCACCACCTGACAGACGACAGTTCTCTCAACCACAATTCATGTCTGTCTCGCGGTCTGTTATAAAGGAGGTTCTCGCGGTCGAAACCCCCGAGGTATTTAAAATATTATATATTATCCTTTCTCCTCTGTTGCTCCGCTCTTTAGGGTGACGGTGCATTAGTCCGAAGGAGCATTGGCTCCATGACTCTCAGGAACTTGACACCCTTTCTTATGCTCGACCACTTCCATGTTAGCAAAGGCGCAGTGGGTGATATATCTAAGTTGCCATCTAAAAATCCTCAGCAGTGCCAATATCAGGGCTTTCCAGACCATCCACATCGCGGACAGGTCACAGTAACTTATATGTTAGAAGGGTATGCACTGCTAATTTGGCTTCACCTCTCTTGACCATGACAAAATTTCCACACGCTACGGCTACCATGTTCTATAGGACAAGCAGGCATGAGGATTCAGCTGGACATAGTGGGACAATCGGTAAGAACTGTTGGCTAACATCCGAGTCGCCTACAGGCAGATAATACCGCCCAACTTGTTTCAGAGACGGGTGGCGTTCAATGGATGTGTGCAGGAAAGGGTATTATTCACGCTGAGATGCCTGTGCATGCCGAGGGCACACCAGATCCGCGTGGTCTTCAGCTATGGATTGACCTCCCTAAGCAAGTAAGTTTATCACGGAAAGGGTTGATAAGCACTACTAAATATCTCTCGTGGCAGTACAAAATGGTGGTACGTCACCTTTATATTATTTTGGAGCTGGCCAACTTCATCGCACTTGTAGGAGCCTTCATATCAGGAGCTAGGGCCTGACCAGTACGTCGACAGTCAGAACGTTGCCATTTGATGCTCACTTCCTAGTAACACTATCATTTTGTAGAATACCCACTGCATATCCTGACGGGCCAGGTGGTCTGGTCAATGTAAAAGTAATCAGTGGGATTAGCCACGGTATCGAATCGCCTGTTCGGCCGTTAGGTGGCTGCTGGTTTTTCCATATAACCTTTTCAGGAAAAACCACTATGTTCCAAGACATCCGTTTGTCACACTTGATGCCTCTTGGAAGTTTGTCAGCTTATATCTGTCTAGCTCTATCCTGGACTGCCTTCATTTACAGTGCGCATACTGAAATTCTCTTCCTTTGAAACATATGTATTAACTAGGGCATCGACTTAGTTTTGAAGGGCAGATTAACTATTGGGTCGGACCCAATTTCTTACGAAGCTTTTTACACCTCAGTGTTCTCTAACAACGCCAACGAGACAGGCGTTTCAATTACATCTGCCGAAGACAACACTGAGTTAATATTGGTATCTAATTCTTTTTAACGATATGGTTCTGGTCTTGATAGGATTTCAGGTTGCGGGGGAACCCCTTGATCAGACCGTATTTCAGTACGGCCCATTCGTCATGACAAGCCGTGAAGAAATACAAAAGACTCTAATTGACTGTCAGTAACATTCTCCTTCAGCCTCATCGTCTAGTGCTTAAATGTAATCTAGATCAATTTGGACAGAACGGGTTTGAAAAGGCCCATACGTGGAAGAGTAAAATCGCTCAGGAGTAATTTCAGACTGTCTGGTAATCGATGTGTTGAAAGGGGAATAATCATGTAAAAGTAATAAAATACTCAAAACCGTCCCTTCTTTCTGGATCCATCATCCCCAGTGGTTTCCATCGTTGCCCATACGTCGTCAGCGTCATCAACCGCCACATCAGTAGTGTTTTTCGCGGATTGATCCCACACTACGACCGTAGGAGTACTTTTCATGTATACTTTTTCTATGACGGCAGCTTTTTTCTGCCATGGAAGAAGCTCAACTTGTTCAGGAGGAGACTGAGTGCTATGTATTCGAACATAGCGATCCAAGGCAGTTGATGCCAAGATAGAAGACTTAGACGGTGCCAAGGACGTAACAGCTCCAGACAGACCTGCAGATTTGATCAGCCCCGTTCCGTTGAGATAAGAAAGAAATCCTCGCATACCCTGGTAGCTATATACCACTCGGCCGTTCCGTAAGTCGAGGGCACATAGATTATTTGCATTATCACCGACGAACAACTCACTTATGGTGGCGAGTCGTGAATAGTAAAAGTGTGGCACAATTAGATGACGCACTGTTCATGCAGGCCTTTTTCGATTGTTCTAACGCCGCCTGTCTTGCTTATCTTCCAATCAAACACGGGACGCCGTGCAGCCCTTGTATCATATCGGTGGATATGACCAATGTCTGTTCCCGTAACCAGATGGTTTGAGGCCAGCGATGATGTAATGTACGCCAAGGATGTAATACGAAGAGGTTGCCGAAGGCCTAGATAGTCATTTTGAACCTGAAAACGTGTCACAAAAGTCCGTGCAGGAAAGTAAGCTACTAACATTTCTGCCCCGCCAAAGTTCGCCTGGAAACAAAGCGTCACGCTTTCGCTTTTTGCTCGCAGGTTCCGAATTTTCAGAGCGTGATATGAAGGCGCATTCCGTGTCCCATACCGATATATCAACCTCATCTCCACCATAAGAAAAAGTCTCCTGATTTTGAGACATTCTCCAGGCATGGAGGCGAGTGGGCAGTGCAGAGAATTGAAATGCAGAGGATTGGGTTTCGGGGTCATGTGTAGTCAGTCGAAGGGCACCATTAGATGTGCAAGAAAAAGTTCCTCTATGTGCGATGAGGCAGTGATCATTGTAACAGATGAGGAAGGACTGACCTCGTAGATATTGTTAGGCCAACGTAGCGGTGTTCCGGCTTCGAACGAATCTCCTTCCAACGATGAAGTTCTTCTAACGTGCCATCGTTACCAAGGGAAAAGGCCGAGCTCGCACCATTGGAGAATCCAGCAGTCACCTTTGCTTAGAGAAGTCAGATCATTGCTGGGAATGGTAAGAAGCGTTCAACGCACATACCAATCGAGTTCCTTCTGAAGAAGTGCCAAAAGCGAGTGCCTGGACAGCGGATGGCCCGGTGTGCAGGGTTCTCACTTCAGTTTTGGGCACCTCTGGAGGAGTATCGTGCACATAATCAATGGACTTGATGTTACCCAACTCATCGCCAACTAGGAATCGATGCATTTTTATGAAGATAGGTGTCACGATTGTGACGGATTGGTTCACACATATGCTTTTACGTAATACTAATATTATCACTTCATGGACGGCCCTCTCAAGGAGCTTGCTAAACTTGAGAAACTAACTGCTGTGAAGGGCACGGGCCAGGCCATTTCAGATTGGCTTGACTCTCTTATTTCGTCGCTTCAAGATTCCAAGAATAGTATCACAGAATCTGACATTGACGAAGAGATCTTACTCCAATTGTCCCGTTCGATTGAGTCCACCAAGAAGGATATCGACGACAGGCAGAAAGAGGTGTATTCATCTGTCTCTCGACTAGGAAAAGCTTTAGACAAGGTGACCTGTCTATGTATTCAAACGAACTCTAAGCTCAATCACACTTCCAAGAAATTTCCTGCTTCCTTGCCTACCTATCCTCGGCTTTTTGAGTCCTTACCATCCAGGAAAGCACTCGAAAGGACAATAGCTTTACACTTTTTAAGAACGGGTCAACTTGATACCGCTGAAATCTTCCTCGATGTCCGCAGAAACACTCAGACTTGTATCACCTTCTCTGATGTGCATCCCTAGGAATCTGGCATTGACATACCGACTGAACTGCGGTTGCGGTTTGTAGAACTGCATCAAATTCTCAAAGTTCTTAGGATCCAGGACATATCTCCTGCTCTCGAGTAAGAAGACCACTCATGCCTATTCGTCACGCTCCAGTTTGCTGAAAGATCTATTTCATAGATGGGCAAGGAAGAATCGAACCTTCCTCCAGTCAAGGTCTTCTCCACTTGAATTCTACCTTCATCGGTCACAATACATCCGCTTATTATTATCATCTCATCCACCCAATCCTTTACCCGCTCTAACATATGCAAACGAACATTTGAGATATTTCTACGACGTGCATGAATCGGAAGTCAAGCGACTTCTAGGGTGTATTGCATACCTTCCGCTGTCGAAACTGCAAGCGTCCTCATATGCAGACCTAGCTTCTCCCTCTTTGCATTTCGAGCTGGAACCGCTTTTCGCCAAAGAATATTGTGCCAGCCTTGGGATGAGCCGACAAGTGCCGTTGAGAGTTGTTGGGGATATAGGGGGCGGTGGAGCCTTGGCGAGAATAGAGAAAGGTAGGAAGGTCATGCGCGAGAGAAAAAGTGAATGGAGTCAAATCGATGAGTTGCCAGTCAGTTGCTGTAGCATGTCTACCTTCACGTTTTAACCTAAGCTATTTTAAAGATCGAAATTCCCCTTCCTCCAGAGAATAGGTATCACTCGATATTTGCTTGTCCCGTCTCAAAGGAGCAAGCAACTGAACACAATCCTCCAATGATGATGTTATGCGGGCATGTTGTTGCCAAAGAGAGCTTACACAAACTAAGCAAACCTGGAGGGTACGTGGCACGTTAATCATGAAACATGAAGTTCAACTAAATGTATGCAAGGCGTGTTAAGTGTCCATATTGTCCTACTGAGTCACACCTAGGAGCTGCACTAAGGGTGTATTTCTAGAATAGAAGTATGTGTATATCAATTGTACTTGTACTTATGTATGTAAGTGTAGCGAGTACTAGTGGCAGGTCGCGTCACAATCCAATGAACTTTCACCCGAGTGTTGTTGGTATACTTATTGAATAAACATCCTTATCCATCAATACTGTGGTGAGCTTTTGAAGTTTGATGATTCTTGTTAGCTCTCACTCCTATATATGATCATATTCAACATCGAATTGGACATCGTACCTGTTCACGGTGACAACTAATGGCTGATACTCTTGTGCGGCCCCCCGAAGCGTTGATTAAGTTCGTTTTCAGTATAGATATCATTACTACCGTTGACGAGTAAACCAGAAATGCTTATAACCAGCTGCTCAACTCTGGAATGAGTTTGGCGAAAATGCGAGATGCTGCCCTCGCAGATCGTCTTCTCGCCAACCAGGATGCCGCTAACGGAGTAGCAGGAAGGAGCATCGCGTGGAAGGTACCAGCTCCCGTGGATGGGAAGACGCCATTACACTGACCCTCTTTTATTTGAAGCTATTCTTGACGTCAGAAGAGCCATTACAACTGTCGTCGTCACCAGTGCGGACCGCATCGCTCCTGCGCTCCCTAGAGCTGTCACGTCAAAGTTACGTTCAGCAGCTGCAGAAGTATATGAAGGCTCCCGATGGAAGTTACGAAGAGGGGTTTATTTTGCCCGGTTCTTTGGTAGCTCAACCTGAAAGGAGTGTATCGAAACATACGGCAGCGAATCTTGAAACGAACAACCCACTCAGTTTGCACAATGA
>JABCKU010000244.1:0-19904 GCA_018221655.1 Myochromella boudieri | reverse complement strand
AGTTTTGAGCTAACTCCACCAGTGTGTCACGACTGAGTGACGTTAAGCTGGGGGTGGGTGGTTCGTGGTAGGGGATGCCGTTTCGTCACCACGGAATACTTGAGGGAGCCCTCATGGGCGTTTTGGCGGTTGTTGAAGACCACCAACAATTGCAATTTGGTGAAGTATGCTACATGCGAAGAAAGGGTCTATTCCGCAGAGATGTGTATACGATGAATGCATGAGTATTATCATCCTGGTGGTAAACGCGTCACCAATGGGAGCTACTTGAAAGTCTGAAGATCGATTAACAGTGAAAAACCACGACACTCCAACAGTACAATGACTGCCCATATACACGACTAATCGAGCATATAGAATAGTAACACAGCCCATTCGATTAACCAGAATCGCCACGAACTGAGAAACCATATGACAACAGGATGTGTTTTCAGACTGTATGAATAATCAGGTTACTTACGAGAACTTCGTAAACCACCGTTCGCGTTGTCGTCATGTTGTGAATATGGGGGAAGATGAGACATTGTACTTGGAGTGTATTTTCGCCAGACTACTGAATGATGAGGAGAGATCTGAGACAAACCAGCTTACAGATCATTCCTCAAAAGACTGCTCTTGATTTTCACTCATCGTCGTTGGTAGGGCTTGGTAATTGGCAATTCGAAGATTCCATACAAGCACGAATCTGAACCCGCCTTTCATAGCAGGAGGAGTGGTTAAAGAAGACGATCTATAACATACCATGTTCTCCGTATCTCTAGGTCTGCCCCTTCCTCTCGTGCTGTCCCGTCTGTATTAGAAGTTTCCTATACGGCACGAACCTAATGTCATATGTTATATCAAAAGGAATAATTAAAGAATGACAAGCCTGAACGCACCATGTCCACTGTATCACCTGCCGAATCGTCAATTCTTTCGCCATCTTATCCCTGTCCTGGGTTGGGGCGTAAACTCGGCTCTAAAGTGGTAATCTGAGATCAGAAGCAAAGCGGTGTTTGAGCAACATACAAAACATTGGCAAAAGAGACGGGCTTACATTGGCATCACCGCCCACAACATTTTGTGTCCTCTATTCAGCCCGCACTGCTTCGCTCCACTCAGTCGTAGCCCTCCTAGGGACATTAAATGAAACCGTGGATACTCACATAGGGACGATGAGCAAGTGGGCACTCGCTGCCTTCGATATCTTTTCGATTGCCATCCTAGTAGAGCCTAAGAGTGGCAACGGTTAGTCAGCACGGAAGTGAGTGACAGGATTGCATACCCCAAATACAATATTTTCCGTATTCATGCACCAATTGCCATTCAGCCACTTCTCTCTAAGTGGATAAACGTAAAGCGTGGCTGAGCTGAGAACTTTACGGACAACACCGATGCGGGCGGAGGCGGAGTAAAAATGACCGTCGTTTCACAATGATGAGCTACCTGTATTCCAGTCTGTGGGTGCGCGAAGCTGAGGTGATAAAATTTTCTAGCACGTGTTTGGAGCGATGGATACGGAAGTTAAGCAATTTAGGAACCGCTCCCGCCTCCAGAACTGTACTAAAAGTATTGGCTCGACTTGGGCGAGGTCAAAGCCGAACTGTATGAGTAGCCACGTGGAAGTAGCGATGTAGGTGAGAACTGTGTGAGCTGTGCGTAGTATGAACACGACGCACCTACGCCGGGGTGAGATCAGACTGCGCCGGAGGGGTATCAAACTCGCCAGAAACCCTAAACCACCACGGGTCCACACTTTGATATGGTCAACCATGGCATACGTTCCGTTATACTTGAATGTAAAACAAGCTGTGTGCCACAACGAAAAATACTCAGCCATCGTCCTTAGGCACGAAAATTTAAAAGGGTGACACGGGCACGGGTGGGCGACACTAGGGACCTGATAGAGGTGTCAGCAATAACTGTACGTTGACGGGGATGCTTAGAGAATTACAAGGAGATCTGAAGGGTACATAAGACAGGAGTATATCAAAAACAGATTGCTAGGCGGTCTAGACCAGATAACGAAAGACCATGGGACAGAGGCAGGGGAGACAGTTCGAAAATCACAACGATGACGCGTCTCGTATCACGTAAATGCTGACTCATCCCATCGGATCCATTGCTCCGAATACCGATGACCTCTCTTAATGCATCCCAAACAGGTACGATGGCCGTCTGAACAAAGTAACGATTCACATTTTATTTGTACATCCCCTGGACTCACAGAATTTTTAGATCCGCATTTCATATAAATTCAAATGTCTCTTGGCTATACTGCGGCATCAAGGACGAATTCTGTTGCAGCTTCTCGCACGGTCTAATGCTATAGGCTGAGCCAAAACAAGTACAACAGTTACAGTTATCATGATGCTTACCAAAGTATCAGGTTTGCGCAAGGGCTAAGATAAATCGTGTGAACACGCTGCTCACGATGAGGTACTTGAGGTTGAGGACAGTGAAGGTTCAGATACACTTTCACCACATGACGGAGGCAACAATCATTTATTTATACTTTTAGGACATCATCAGAATCCTCAATCTCTCATGATTCTCCATCTAGAGTATGGTGCTTTAAATATTTCCACCTCTTGGCAGCACTCTCCTAAACGGAACTTTTCTCACTCCACAAATTAACAACTATTCGCCCCCTCGGGACTTCGGAAGTCGACCTTGGCCACTGGGCATCCGCTGTGATTTTAACCAGCAGCTTCGCTCCCCACTTCGCCCCAGACAGGGTAGTAGGTACGTCTCCTGGCTCTTTCGCCTCCAAAGGCGTCGCGGCTGGCGCCTTTGTGAGCGAGGTCATTTCCCTGCTGCTCATTATTCTAATCGCCATTCTGCTGTACGACAACACAGACAGCGACAACTGGGCCACCCTTTGCCAGATAAATCAACACATGGTACTGTGTACTTTCTTTCGCCTTCACCTCTTACAAAGCTTGTGGCTTAGGTACTTCTTCCATTCAGCCTTTTCAAAGCACTGCGGTATCTTCCACTCACCATCCCGGAAGTCGCATCGACAGTAGGCTCTTATCATCCCCGCACCACCAAATCTTGACAGTTACCCACAGAGGCAGCTCACCATAGGTCCAACCATATTATCTTCGCATATGCGTAACAGCTATCGCATGTTGTGGCTGGCTTACAGCAGGCGATGGACGAACAGGACGCTGGAGGTCGAGCTGACGGCCGTACTAAAGCAGAGACTTTACCACCGGGTTATGCTTCTGATAAATAGTGGGCCCATTCCTTTCTCGTACAAGACGGTTCGTTGTAACTGTACATTTTGATACGTTTCATTCATCTCGTAATCATCTTTCTTGGGGACTCGTCTGATGTGGCTAGGCGTTGTTGTATAACAATTGTATTACTTAAATATCCTGAACTACATACGCTCCATACTGAGGTCAAAGGTTCGGTACACCCGATGGGATCTTATGAGAATATATATCTGGCATTAGTGATCGCACCCGCGGGTACCCCACAGGGTACGGGTAATGCCTGGGTCAGTTAATAATGACCCCAACCCCTACCCGTAGCACCCGGGGTCAATGACCCGCGTGGGTCAAGCAACCCGTGCCAATCACTAGGCGTTTTTGATCCCCCTTTCTTCAGTACCTAAGCACTATCAACTATACCCCTTACAATAAGTTCAACCCCTCTTTTCCCCTCAGGATATTTTTTGACCGTAGAATTGTGCGGGTCCAAGAAGCATGCAGAGACTTCATCGATGCATCATAATATGACACGAATTCACACTCCAGCTCGTAGACCTGGTGGTATACGTCGACCCTCATACCACACACTAAGTTTTCCACTAGACAGCAAGTTGGGAACGTATTCCCATAAGAGGTTGATTTCCGGCGGTGGCAGATGTTCAGCCGTGCCCAGTAGGTTTAAGTACCCCGGAATGAGTTTAATACTAACCTCCTGCAGGTTGGCATACCGGGGGTGCATAATGACACGTTCAAATCTCGACCACAGATCGTCCCACCGCAGGAGGTAATTAAAGTGTTCAAATTTGTACTGGAGGTGGACACTTTCGAGCGCACATTGGTGGGTAGACGTTGTCAACGCCACGTTGGCTTCAAGCAGTAGTATGGCGAATGAAAATGACTTTTCTGAGCGTCCTTTTACCGACAAGTCAACTAGAGGACTTAAATCGATTCCAGCCACGGTGGGAACTGCATAATATGGTGCCTTCAGCGCTGATCCAAAGGCAAGAGACAACAGTCCTACCCGTGTTTGTCACCTCCGTTATCGACAAGGAACGAAGGGTGCGCTGCGAACTAGAAATGAGGGAAACGCATGCTTCGGCAGGCAAGTATTTCAAGGACAGCTGCGTCAGCGCACGCAGAGAAAACCACTGAGTGATGTCTGTCGTGAGAGATGGAAGATGGTTGATTGTTAAATAAAATTGATGATGAGTTATTCTTCTAGCAACTGGTGGTTGTGACACCTGGTGTTCGATACGACGCTTGATAAGCGCATTATTGGATAGAGTGAGCGTTCGGAGTTGTGAGCAGGTTGCCAGATATGCCATTGGTAGGTCATAAAACCCATAAAAGCCAATGTCTGTGAGGTGAACAGATTGAAAGAGGCTGCCGAATGCATCCAGAAGTGTCTGGTGGATCCGTGTAAAAGGGGATGGGTTGTGATTTTCGCAGCGTATATCCAGTTTTCCAAGGTGCGGGGAAAGGCGTTGGATGACAGTGACAAGAGTTGCCCAATTCTCGAACAGAGGGAAAGGCGTATGTGGTAAATGGAGTAGCCCCAACTCGCGTACGTAACTTGAAATATGAGGGCTTGTCGCTAACATTGTGCAGAACTCTGTACACCGCACCCCGGAGCGCAGGTAGATTTTAAAGAATAGATATCGACGGGTGAGGTGGACAAAATGGACAGACGTCAGAGAGAGCGAACGCAATGCTCTATCGTTCAATGAGAGATACGCGGCAACCTGTTCCATCACATCAATTGGCAAAGGTGGTGCGTCAGAAACAGTGTCGCTGGAATATGATCCTGTTGAGCGTAGTGTCGTGGAGTGGTTTGGCCTAACTTCAGATCCTGCTGCTGCTTCTGAGATCTTCGGTAGTGTCGCCGCCATAAAGCTTAGAAGACGCTTCGCGATTAACCCTATTGGCGATTTGGTGCTTGCTGATAACACCTATGTTGCCACGTGATCGTTGACTTATTGAAGTTATTCTCTTCGGCTGACGGCGGTGGCCCAGGTCCCGCCCTGATCCCGCCATCATGGCAACTTATCTATGATCCACCCGCATGCACAACCGAGACGCGTCATCCTCAGCACACTTTTTGACTTCCATTTCACCTGGAAACGTGGCGGCATTATACTCATTTTGATCTCTGAATTCCGCTATGCAGGATTTTCGATGACACTGTCATCTAGAGATTTCGAGGTTCATTGGTGGCAAGATTACCAAGTGATTACCATTGCATCACTGATTAAACCTTTATCGGGCCAAACAAAGTATTGAAAAACGGTTGTGTTGCCATGGTTTCTGATGTTTTTGTGCATGTATTTCATATTTCGAGACAGGTTCGGGTACCAGGGTCCAGGGGAGCGCCCATGAACACGGTCAAATTGACCAGCCGCGCACCCTTTCTTTTTTATGTATAACAATTTTTACCTCTCCCCGAGTCCCAACAGCATCCAAATCCAAAATTCGTTTGCTATATATATGATGCCTCAACGCCTATCAACACTTAGGATTCCTCAACGCCTATGGCTACTGTCATGCATGCTTGGGTTCTGACTCTACTGTGCCTCTCGACGCTCATCGCGCTTGGAAACGGCGCCGCTGTGGTTTCTACCAACAAGAAAGTCGGTATCGCGTGGCCCAATGGCAACTCAGCCAACCTCCAGTTCTTCAAAACCGCCAATAGCTTATAGCATGCCGTCACTCTCGACTTCAACTGCACCGCGTTACTTAACCTACCAAAAGCTTGTACGCATGGGGCCCAGCTTACCCTTCGAATGCGAAGACGCTTGGTTTCAAGCCTGCGCCGATGCTATATGGCCAATCCCAAATCAGCGATTTTTCAAGACTCGTTGTTCAGGGATACGCCGATGTCGCATTAGGCATGAACGAGTTAGTATTACCCTTTTCTCTTCTTTTCAATACCAATTACCCTATCTTCGTAGGCCAGATGTAGCGGGTTCAAACGCTATCTCCCCCCAGTTAGCTGCATCTCTATGGCGCCAATACCTGGAGCCGCTCAAGAGTAAAGGTTACAAACTTATTTCGCCCTCCGTATCTACCAAATCTTCGGGGAAGACTTGGTTGAGAGATTTCTTTACCGCCTGCAGCGGTTGCACAGTATGCTTTACTATGCTAATCGGATTCTGCGCCTTTTACCTGATCAGTTCTCCCTCAGATCGACGCAGTTGGAGTTCACTACTATAGTACCTCATCGCAGGGTATGATTAATTACATCAATGACTTCCATCTCACCTTTGGCCGACCGATCTGGGTCACTGAATTTGGCTGGCAAGTACGTTTGAAATATCACTTTCCAAAGCATGTTTGGTTTCTGATACGACTTGGTTGGCCTAGGATTTCAATGGTGGGACGGCACCGAGTTTGGCAACTGTTAGCACCTTCATGACTGAGGTAGTTACATTCATGGAACAGGCCACTTATGTGGAAGAGTACTTTGCTTCTGGTCAGCTGGTATTTCCCATCGATTCCCAATTGAAGCTCACCTTTCTTTTATCTAGGTCTCATAGCGAGTGGTACAGGCAATACCCAACTGATCGGTTCAGACGGTCATCCAACCACTCTTGGTGTACAATATCTCAATCCAGCTTAGGAACCGTCTGTGTTAAATCTTCTTACTCTCGCCGCGCAGGAAACTATTCCACATCTTTATTTCTGCCAAATGAAATGGTATTGCGCATTCCGAGAATGATAGAAAGCGAGAACCCCATATGTTCCTGTCCCGATCAAGAAGCACTCACTGACACAGGCGAGCCAATCCTATACATGCCATTATCTGTATACGCGGTGGAACTATGTCACCAAACAAGACATTAGCTCCCGCCACCCGCATCGCTGTTCTTCTGAATGACTCCCATTTACTAATGGACGGACCCATGATCATGGAATGTTTCTCCGAGCAACATGAGGCAGGTTTCGGTTGGTAAATGAATGGAACCTTCCGTACATCGGTACAGGACAAACCACGGAAAAGTAACGAGAGAGTCAAGACGAGTGAACTTATTGACAGTATTATTTAAATTTAAGAAACGCGGAGTAGTGTGTGGGTTGTGTGGGCGGATGTGAACCTATGCAGTGACAGCATTGAAATATTGACGGGTGACCGTTTGACCGTTTGACCATGGACAAGACACCGCCAAACCTAGTCAATCAAACTGTGATGGACAACGTGATCTACACTGCTTGTCTTTTCCAGTCTCATGACCTGAGATTCGAGTTATTCGACATCCATTATACAGCCGCCGTACAAAGACGAAATACTCACCATTGTAACCTTGTATCTCTTATCCATGATAAACCTCAATCCTTTCTCGCTCTTTAACTCCCCGTTGAAGGGTGGCACAGAAAGTCCCGTGCTCGACTCGGATCGAAGTGAAACTGATTCTCTGCAAGACGGAACTGGCTCCGAAAGCGCTAGCGAGCTTCCAGCCGATGAAAGTCTGCAAGAGCGTATATCCCAACTTGAAAAGGAACTCGAAGAGAAGGAAGTAGAAAACGAGAATCTAGCAACGGAAAACAACAGTCTCTTAGATGCGCTACAGCTGGAGCGTGATAAGACGATATTGGAACGCCTTCGGTCGGAAGGAAAGATTAAAGCGCTGAACGAGGTCATGTCACAGATGTTGGAGTTGAAGATCAAGCTCAGTCAGAAGGAGGATATTATACACAAGCTATCCCAAGGCAGGTACAATATTTTGAATGGCATTTCGCAGTGATATCTTACTAACGCTTGAAGGCGTTTTTCTAAAGGGACGAGGACGTCACAAATAAATAACGAGGTATCTACAGATACTTTTGTCAAGACAAAAAAACACTGGACCCCAAAGGAACGTGCGGTATGTAGGAGTATTTTTGTCCCAGGCGATGAGGGTTTAAATATTGCGACTTAGGACCTTAGTTCTGAATATTTTCAACAGACCACCCATGATGTTAGATGCTCATTTCATAATCATGATATACAGAAGTACTAAAGATGATAATTGTAACAGATGCACCAGTTACACCCGCGAACCGATGCCGCAGCGATGCGCACAATAAGGATCATGAAGCGGGGAAATGCCAGTGCTCCCGTTCTTCGTTGGCAAGAAGGCAATGGCATCGTCCACGAGTCAAAAGCCTCTAAGCCCGACTCAGATGCGGCCCCAGTATACACACCTGTTTTAGAGTGCGTCTCTGGGTGTCATAAATTTTCTACGATAGGGTCAAATGGGAGTATTAGACGGTGGAAATGTACTCGCGATGGATGCTACATATTGATCAAGGAACGCCCTCTGAAATATGCGCTTTCTGAGTACAAATTTGCACATAGGATGTTATATCACTCGGATCCCTAACAGAGCATATTCTGATTCTGCGGTCAATGATAGCCTGGAGCTTATCAGCTCAGTAAAACTACCAACGGGCCTGGGATGGTCACGGTGACACCGATGGACAGTAAGAGACAGGAGGAAGTTATACGGTTCTAGGGCCAAAAAGAAGCTAAAGTAAGCCGGAAAGTTAAAGGAGCGTCACTCACTAGTTCTCTATGTTCCATTCTATTCGCGTGCCGTAGACTTCTTATCCATTTCGTTACCAAAGAAGCGGCAGCCCGGGTGAAGGAACAGGGGCAGAGCCCAAAATTGAGAGGCCGTAGGTAAGTAATGGTGTTCTCATCGACCTCACGGAGAATCTAGGAAAAGTGGTGAATCGCAACTAATGCGGCCTCCGGCCCGAGTCGACCAAAACGCATGAAACACCCAGTCGCAATGATTGAGACAAAGTGGTACCGGTTGGAGAAGATCGGAGAGCGGTGTGAGTAGAGTTTTTGACCATTTAAGTTAGACTTACTTGGCGATAGAACTCCAGCAAAGAACATCCAGATTTGGTTCTCGTTATCCTGCTAGCAGCACTTAGCCCCTGGTACCGATACCAGGCGTTGAGGATGCTGCTGGCCCCTATAAGACAATCCCCACAAAAAAAATCGACCTAATCTGTGTCGCTTGATGTTTCACGAACATGAGTTTTCAACCACCTGCGATATTATAGTTATAATACTAAGACACAATTGGTAAGGACCATATTTTGTGGGCTGATTCGGTGGCCGACTCCGATCCAAGCGGCGTCATACGCTTATGCTCGAACCAGACACAGTTTCCCAGTGGCCAGTAGCTCGGGGACATGCTCCCATAGAGGATTAGTCTCGTCCTGTGGCGGTGGCTCCCTCGCGCTCCCGAATATGCTACGCTGGAGCCTGATACATATTTCCCGTTCGTTTGCGTACTGGCGGTGCATAACGGTACTCTGAAATCGGGTCCAGACGTCCTTGAACCCCAGGAGAGAGAAAGACAAATCATCAAGGAACTCGAACTGGATTTTCTCGAGCGGGTGACAGACGGTCGTTGTTGCTGGTGTCAGATTGGCTTTGAGCAGTGAGATAGTAAATATAAAATGCTCCTCGGGCCGCATTCCAGGGCTTCTACGAGCCACTGACAAATCGACGAGAGATCCTAGGACTATTCCAGCCACACTGGGGACTGTATATTGTGCGATCAGTGATGGCGTGAATACCACGGATAATGACCTTACTGGGGTATTTCAATTCTCTTATTGACAGGTGACGAAGGCTGGGTTGCGAAGCTGAAATGAACGGGAATACGCTTTAGATTTTTGCCAGTGCATTGAAGGAAAAGTACGTCGGCGAACGCAGCGAAAAGCTCGGCGAGATATCAACAGTAATGGGTGATGGACATGAAATGATCAGCGAGGCAAGCTAATGGTGGGTGGATCCTGGGGTGGCGGCCACTTGTGAGATAAGGTTGACATTTCTGCCGCTGGGGTTCATGGAATTCGTTATTACGAGTTATCGTATCTGTAGACAGGTAACCAGGTACGCCACGGGAAGGTCATCACATTCGATAAAAGAAAGAGATGTGAGCTGGACGGATTTGAACAGACGAAGGACGCATCGGCCAGCGTCTGATCAAAGTATGAGAATGAGGTGCCAACTCTAAACCTCAGGTCCAACTTTCGAAGGTATGGGGACAGATGTTCGAGAATAGCGACAAGCCATTCTGAAACGTCGGGTAGAATGGGTCGGTCCCACCAACCAGCCAGGTACAATTGGCGTATGTAATGTGAGATATGGGCAGCTTCCGTTAAGAGGTTAAAGAACCTTTCGCATAGTATGACGGAGCGTATAATGATACCAGAGAACAGGTATCAACGGGCGGGGCGGATGAAATCATGCACTACCAACGAGAGCGAATGTAAAGCTAGACGGTGCATATGTTGGACCACTTCGGTTGGTAATAAGGGTGTCTTGGAAGCGGGATTAGTCACTGCAAAAGCGCATCAAGTTGGCTCCAAAGTCGTGAAATAGCGGCGCGACGTACAGGTAGAGGGGTGGACATGGTGATATAAAGTATACGCATAACGATATGATGCCAACGCACAAATGTCTCACCGTCATGTGAGGGGTGACCGATTAGCTCTAGTATTATTATCCAGGCGGTTTTTACTAGAAGCCGGTGGTTCACTGACACCCTCAAGTAGAAACATCCAGAAAATGGGGCGCTCCTACTATGCCAGAAAAGGCTATAGATCATGGGTGCAGCTGCCCTTTACAGCGAAGTAAAAGGGTGTGTTCCAAGTTTCCCGTTTTAGAATCGGCATGGTCTGCAACACCAAAGTATCCACAGCTAGACGATCAAAGGCAATAGAAATACCGTGATGGATCGTCGTATGTAGTGAAGTGCCGCCGTAGTGAATACTCCAATCATTGGCTTTCTATTCTTTTCATGTGTCAACGTGGCTCGAGATATGTGGGCGTCCAAGTTTGATGTACACCATTGATGGATGAAAATGCAACGAAACCCGTGGCCTGAGGGCTGGTCGGGCATGGAGGGGCCGATTGTGATTTATGTGGAGCTCTTTTCGCGCCAAAGATAACTATATTCCTTGGAAACCAAGTTCGTTGCGAAGTTATCGCGGTGAGCTCCCACAGCCGTTCTTAACTCTTCGTACACGGGAAATGTCAACATGGAAGCTCATTAGGAGGTGTGTGGACAGCTAGACGGTGATACCCGGCGTAGTATAGTTGGTGAAAGGGTGAATGGAACTTTTGTGTATGCTCTTCGATAAGCGCTGCATAATTTGCTAAACCTTGGAGGTGCGCTGGGACCTTGATTGTCGAGGCAGCCGAAATATACATGTTGAACGTCAAGCAGGTGGGCAGGTTGTGGCCGAAAGGGAGAAGAGATCATTCAGGAAGCGACAAGTGACTCTAGTTGACAGAGGAGACTTGGGGAATATCTGACGAGGCCACCCACTTGTGATCTGCGTCGCCATTGCACTGATCTGTTGATCACGTTCAAAATCACGATAGAAGGAAGATAATGGAGGAGTTCTAAATGTAGTGCTGTATAAGGCGCTATTATATTGACGATAAAAACGGGGTAGCCGTGTTTGGCAACATGCCAATAAAGACACGATATACCTGCATCAACTGAGCTGTTGAAAAGGAGTGATCAGCAGGTATACATAGATGTAAAGTATACACCTACGAAGCCAGTTAGTATTTCGTTTCCCAAGTTAAGTCAAGTCATTGTCAAGTCACCGGGTGCGGAGGAGCCGAGGCTGTGCTACATGAGAAAAAGAGTGATAATGATGTGGATACAATTGAGGGTGCTCCTGGGTATAATGTGGTTCTAAGCGCAGATGCCGGCTCACCCATGTAATATGGGACGCGACAACGATGATGGAACTTAGCCTGAGTTGAGGTGGACAAGGCGAAACGTGCCTTGGCCCTTGTTCCTTGGGTGTATCGGAGTTTACCGGACACATTCTCCCACAGGTTTGACACTTCCAACGTAGTGGCTGTACGCTTCTGACCTTATTCTCCTCGCCGTTCAGGGTCCTCCGCAGATCTAGTAGCTCGATTTTTCAATGGTTACATGTGTAGAACATGGTGGCTTATCTTTTAATTCATATTATGAGCGTCTTAGTTCGTGATCCAGATTAGACTCCGAAGCGTGCGTCTGTCCGTCCGTTCCCGGCCATCTTGATGAAATCATAGAAGAGGCGCTTAGATGTCACGACTCTGATCTATCTCAAAAGATGTCGAATACACATCTGTTTCGACCCCCCAGTTCTGATCATCGTCACATCTGTCTCACCAGGCAGGTTATATTCTCGGGCTTGTCTAACCACGATCTCATCCTCCCCTACCCCTACCAGTCATGACGCCCGAAGAAGAGGTTCTCTTGCGCGATATTGGTGTTCTCCTTCTCGGAAACCTCGCAGGTTTCACGGCGATGACCTTGGTCTACGGTGCGTACTATCCACTCCGCTTTCCTTACACTGTTTATTGATATCTCACCAGGCGTGTTCGTACTGCTGTTCTCCATATCAACATACAAAATTTCGTATGTAGCTTTAGCCTTTATCTTCCCTTGACAATTTTGCCAACTTCTGTGACTCGTACAGCAATCGTCCTGGGAAAAGGACCCTCCTCACCAATTGCATGCTCACGACTTCGTGCTTGACATTTGTTCTCGCAACACTCTACTGGTGTGCCTACCTGGCGTCCTTCGCAACACTCGTCCGCGGTATTTTGGTTGACACTGACATCGGTCCGCTCGACACCGGAAGCTACGACGGCATCAATGCCAAGGATCTCCATTTCTCCCGCATGCAGAACTGGTCGGCACAGTTACTGGTGAGCTCATTCAACTCATCGGCATTGAAATTGGAACTAAAACGATGTTCGCGATGATCAGCCTCTCTTCAGTGACGGTGTTGTTCTTTGGAGAGCCTGGAGTCTCTACCCCGGCCAGCATTTGCTCATGGCCATTCCAGCCACCTTATTTTTAGGGACCTTTGGTACGCATCTACCCTGGTATATATTCTAATCACTGCTGAACTATGTGCCAATCTGTAGCCAGTGGCCTGAGTTTCCTCGGCATCGTCTCAGCCCAGGATAAGAATATTGTTGGTCCCCTCGGGGCGTCTTCAATCTGGGAGAACACCTTTATCTCCTACCTCACGTTATCTCTGGCCACCAACCTGGTGTGCACCGCTTTGATCACGCACAAAGTCTGGTGCGCTATATACATTTCTTTACCCTCCAACCGTGCAACCTCTTATCGCATTGCTTTAGGAATCTAAAATGGGACTCCTCGAATCTTGGTAGTCATCCCAAAAACCAGATATCCCAGACGAGACTCGTCTCTATATTCCTGGTCGAGTCTGGTGTTGTGTACGCTGTCACTCAGGCAAGCATATACGTGTTTTTTAGTCTTGTATTATCCCTGACATCTAGTAGGTCATCAACATCGCTCTCGAGTTTGCCAAATCGCGGCCCGATTCGTCTCTCTACTTCAGCTCACTTGTTATAACCTCCGTTTACACGGTCTGTACTGTAAGTTCACACAACGTCACATAGCCCCTGCATTGATCTGATTGACGCCTTCTTCCATACCATCAGTCAATGTACCCGACCATCGTAGCTCTCCTTCTATGTGTCCAGCGCTCTATTTCTCACATCTTCGGCTTCGTCCCCGTCATCAACACCAAGCCCGACGGCGTCGCTGTCAACAGCGCCGCCGCCCCCGGGCCTGGTGGTCCGGGAGCACCTACCCGAATGGGCGGTATTCAATTCGCTCACTCGAACCAGCAAACGACATTCTCGATCACGGGATCCGTCAGCACCACCCCACAGGTCGTATCGCTCAGCGGAATCCTGCTCAACAACGATCAAGCCGGAGAGAAACCGGCCACGATCTACGAAGCAGAAGAGAAGCCCAACTCAGTATACGAATCTTCGGAGGAGGTGAACGAGAAACAGACGAAGACGGCGCCGTTTTGAGAGGAGCGAGGGAGCGGGTAGACACTAATTTATGCGCGAGTTTGGCTTGCTTTGAGTTTTGCATTTGGTGTATTCTTCTCCATACTGTACCTGGACAGCGAGTTCCCTCGTTGTGTGTTGTATCTATATCTGTATATATTGACTTGAATGTCTGAGGTCAATTTATAATATCCACACTGGTAGCACAGCCGCAATAAACGTTGTTGACAATAACTACCATCTACAGAAATTTTCACCTTCGCTCGGATAGTTCTTCAAGGCATCGCAGTGTGTATTCGACAATGTGCTGGGCAGGGATTTTGACGGCTTGGGGCAATATACCGTGGTAACAATCCCGTACGATCCCGTTCCCAACCTGTCTAACTGAACACCAGGTCCCCAGCTCCAGAAATAGACGTCCTCGAGACAAAGGAGCCACGGAAGTGCTCTTACGTGACTACTCCATCCCTACGCCCCGCCTCCCATACTCGCAAACTCTTCGCGTTCAAAATATCAACAATTTACTGATCACATCTTTCCTCCTCTGCTTGCCAACTGTGACAACTAACTCCTGTAATCTCCTCACCGTTGCTGGAGAAGTTACGAACGCTTTCACTCCGACCTTGACAGATAATAAACTCAAAGTTACTTCGAAGCTACCGCCTACTCACTGGAAACATATTCGTGGTTCTCCAGCGAGCGTTCCTTAAGCCACACCAGACGCCCTAGGTGACGTATTATCCACCTTGTTTTCCTCAGTGATAGCCAGCGCCCAAGAGACACTAAAATTATGGTATATAAATATGCATGCCGATACCGTGTCAGCAATGAACACGTCCAAAACCCATAACCATGAAACGAACCATAATACAGAAGTCTACAGAGAAATTTACGGAACCGAATACCCCTCGTGGATTCAGGGCACAGACCGCTACAATACGCGTATTATTGGTCAGATAACGACTGAGCTTTCGAGACACGACTATCCTGGTACCCTGATACCGTGTCTCGCGATACTAGCTTATTCGAAAGATGAACTGACACATATCCATCGGCCATTTCGCGGAGGTTGTCACGCGCGTTGAGCCTACGGAACAGTGTAGTGAGTTTGCAGTGCGTGGCCACTGGATATTCTTCTGATAACTTACATGGCAAGGTAGGAGTTGATATACACTTGTGGGAATTGTATTAAGTCGGATCCTACAGTGGAACGGTAAGGTCACTGACATTTGCTTTGAAGTAGATAGAATCCTGAATCCATCACTGAATATCTGACGAAATATCTCCTTGAGATCGGCGACTTACCCAGAAAGACAAAGTTGTTGGGCATGACAATATACATTATGATGGTAAGAACGGCGTCGATGCTTCATTGCACAAGGGTAATGAGTTTATTATAGGATGGGACTGGATGCTAACCCGACACATACCTGACAATGAGGCCAGTGTTCACTGTGTACAACATCAAAATATTGATTAGGCTATCAGTCCTATTAACCGGCGCGTCAGGATGCTGACGGTTCAGTTTATATCAAGCATGGGCACCTTCGGAAGCCTGTCCTTGATTTCACAAGCAACCAAGATAAGGCCGAGGTGGTGCTGAGGTCACTTGTGATGCCAGCGGCGAAGTAGAGGTATAATAAATTCTACATAGAAAGTTAAACATCTTAACGAAATAGACATTAACGAGGCATACCGACATCGTGTGGAGCTCTTGGTATGAGGTAATCCTAAATCTGTGGCATAAGAAATGTCATTAAATAACCATGAGGGCCATCTAGGAGTAGGAAATCGCACGTTTTGGCGGTGATTGCTATACATGACGGGGTTAATAGGACTATGAAAAGGTAATACAGTCTAAAGGCGCACCAAGACCAGCAACTATATCAGCGTATCAAAAACAAAAGAATTTCGGGTGGTAGCAAGAGAACCTACCAAGATATGTCGTAGATACTGCCATCTACATCAACATTCAATATATTTTATCAATCGTGACCCCCTGAGAACTCACGATCCAAGCTGTTATCAGAAGGTTTCCTTTACTCACTTGAGGATGGGGTGGATTCGTTGAGTAAAGCACATGAGGTTTCGATGATGAATACCTACATTGATAAAAGCGAAGTGCAATCATTACACGGATGAGAAAATCGGAGATAGACTAGACATAGGTTCAATCCATCATTATGACCTGTTCATTGGCTTGATTCGACTTACGGTTATTGCAACGTGAACCTTATGATGTGAATATGGAACATGTAGTCACCTTCAGGGCAAGAAAGAGGCGGAAAAGCTTACTACAATGCTCCTACAATAGATAAAGTCTGAGCACAATCAAAGACAGGAACGATAAGGTAAGTACACACCATGTAGGTTGCATGATAGCAACAGGGTTGATATAGTTTGTTACAAGGTAATGGTAAAGAGCGTGGCTGCTCAACGCGGAGTCGAATGTATCAAGTAACCTTCAAGAAAGCCACGGGTGGCAGAATAAGAATGATAGCCTGACATGATAGGCCAAATTATCCACCAAAGGAATGCGACCTAATAGTACCGAAGAATGCAACACCGTTATTACAGCGTAGCCCATCTTCAAGTCAGATGTAAAAACAGTACCATCAGTTTAAGGAATGAGCTGTCCCTCGAACTACCCGTGAAGAATGTGAATGTTTGAACGCAAGTCACGCCCCAGAGCCTGTAGTATGCGGGGGGAAGTGTGAGACACCACGGTACGATTAAACGATGATGCAACCATGTACCCCATTGCCACAAGACCGCCAATGAGCAGTGCTCCGAGTGTGTCATCGAAGGCCGGGAGCGAAGTTGGCGTTTGCAAAGCAGGGCCGGCCTGAGGTTGTGGGGAGGGAGGCATTTGGATGAAAGGGTGAGCACCGGTACCGGTGAGAAGTAGCCTGTCTTATTAGGATATTCCACTGTAGCCAACAGTATTCCCTCGTTCCCAAGTTGATTACAACTTTGATGAAATTGGAAACACGAAATTGGGCCTTCCTGTGAAGTTAGGGTGCGATCAGTGATGTTTGAATGAATGAAGCTATGTCCAGAACAATGTTGTCACCTTATTCGATGTTAGCTAGTACTTTGCATACAAATGCCTTCCGCGTTCACTCCTCATCAGATAGCTCCCTCAAATTGCCCAATACGGGCACAGGTTTCGAACTAAGTGATAAAGACAGGGTAGTTATAAGTTTAAATTCCTGAGTACAGCAGTGCAAACCTCGTTAGTACTTTTCAAGCTACGTCTGATTATCGCTATTTGTTCAGCGCCGATGGCATGTCTGTACATCCATTCACACAGACAGCTTTCCTTGACGACCATCACAAGGGATAATATATTCCCGATGCACCGATACCACCGCCATACCCCTCACGAGTGTCTCTCAAGCGCAGGCGCAAGCTTAGGACAGCCGAATGCCTATGGTCCCAAAATGTCAGCGAACTTGACGCACGTTTGGATAGGACGGGATCTGTACTCACCAATTCCTCCGGCATAGAAAGAATACCAGCGCCCAGCGCCCGGCCACCAGCGCCCATGCCTTGCCCAACAATGGGCGCGATCCATCTACTTGTTCGTTAACTACACAATATGAGTAGAGTCAGCAAAATGAAAGAAAAGTCAAGGATGGAATAAAACGAATATCAGTACCTGCGGAGGTGCCACCTCTTGTGCACGGCCTTGCCTCCCGCTCCCTCCTCCACAACTGTGTCTAACCTACACCAGTACACCGAGAAACTGGAGTGCCGCATCTGGGTGGAGCTCTTCCCTCCTATCCCGCGTGTACGTACATCGCCGCGGCGGTCGTGTTACCTGTAGCCACACCTTAGGACGTCGTTGTCGTTGTCATCAAATAGGTGCACTGGGATCTTGTGGTAAGCGTCCTGGATCCTGAGGTCGAAGCACATGGTGTAGCGACAGTAGATGTCGGAGGTGCGATCCGCGAGGCAGGTGGCATGTTCAACGGTAACAAGCACATTGGCGGCGATAACACCCGCGACTACAACCATGCTAATGGGTAGCCTGAGGGTAGGAAGATAGATATCAGTAAGCTGTTTTGCACGGTTAAACAAAAAAAGTAAAAAAGGACGTACCAACCCCTAGGTAAGGCCGTGACACAGAGCTCTAACGCGACCGCTACTATGCCGGAGCTGTCAATACAACCCCAGCCCCGACGGTAATACCGAAATAGCTAAGGTCATTCTGTTAGTACTAAGTAGAACCATTGGATGTGGCCTCCATTGTAGTAATTCTAGCCTCCCCACTGGAAGAGAGGTAGATGGCGTCAATGGCGTCAATGTACGAGCGGCAATGGCCCAGGTTGAATTTGATGCTCTGGCCTTGTTCGAAGTATCGGCCTACATGGTGTCCGAGATCGGAGATACTGGTGCTTGAAGTTAGGAGGGTTGATGATGTTAAAGTAGACATGTGCATATTCAGCACACCAGTCTGGCTGAGGCGACCGGAAGGTCCAAAAAAATCCACAGTACCTTGCGTACGTGGGGTAGCAGGAGGTTGGTTGTCATGTTTGTCTCTAGAGCGTATAGAATCAGCGTCAAAATTTTAACACAGCCACATTGACAACAGACCGTCTGAGGAAAAACTTCCAACTTTACCCATATCACCCTTCAAGGCATCGCAGCGTGGGTTCGACAAAGTACCGAACGAAGTTTTGAATACCTTGGTGCAATATACTGCGGTAAGCAACCCATATGACCCCTCCCCTACCTGCCTAATTGAAACCTGGCCGCCAGAAATGGATAAGTTACCCGAGGGTTTCAGTGCCATTTCGTATGTGTGCGCAGAGGAGCCACGGAAATGCTCTTACGTGACTACACACTCTCTACGCCCAGCCTCCCATACCTAAATACATTCGCAAACTCTTCGTGTTCAACCGATTACTACAACCCCTTCACCATTTTTGGAGGGGTTGCGGATGCTTTCACTCCGACCTTGATCAACACTAAACTCAATATTGCTTCGGAGCTACCGCCTGCGCGCCTTGGGTATGTTCTGTAACGTTTCCAATGTGTCTTAACTCGGCTCCGCACCTGGAACATGCGGCCTTCCCAGTTACCCAATGAGCGCATCCTCAAGCCACGCTAGCTAACCCATGCGACATATCATCCGCCCTATCCTCCTTATTGGTGATGATCCCTAATCGGCCGTAACCAGCTGATAATTCTTCACACTCCAGAGGCCACAGACACAAGCCCCTGGAAGTCTCGACTCCCTTGGGCACTGGAGTTCACCATGGCATCGGCAGTCCACTATGCACAAGACATCATCAAGACAATTCTTGAGAAATAGAGCGGTTGCCCAGGAGCCGTAGGACAACGTTCACAGCAGCCCGTGGTGTTCTCGTACCATGTCAGAGACAGCTATTCTAGAAGGTATCAACGAGAAGCCCTAGCGTCGGTTACTATTTTGAAGATGTGCACTCAGTTTACACACGGTTCAACTTGCAAATTTTCGCAACGGAACTATTGCTATGTTCATGAGTGTGCGTCTCCGTTATCCATCTTGCTAAGTTCCCAACATCTAATGTGGGGGCCTAGAAAAATTGCTCGAATTGAAGATGACTAGGCCACGCCTTTTCGGGCCAGGAAATATCAGCGCGCTCTCCTTTTTCAGCCCCAGAGAATCTCTCTTCTCTGCTACGTGGGAGGTAATCAACGGCTTAATGCTGGGAATTTTATCGTGGTTGTATGGAGTATATAATGGGTCATTATTCACTTTCACCTACATGTTAACCAAATATAGGTGTTTTGCACACATGTTTGGCCCAATCGGCTCCTTTTTTCTACATGTTTGAACAAATTGTTGGAAATTTATTCACATGTTGAAA